>PVHY01005735.1:27284-80575 GCA_004024945.1 Uropsilus gracilis | reverse complement strand
TTGCTGTGTTTCTTCTTTCATTAAAGTAGTTTGGTGTCCTTTTTGCTTCTTGTATGTCTAATTTCATTTCTTTCTTCAGGTTTGGGAAGTTTTCCTCCATTATTTCATTGAAGAGCCTTTCAGGTCCTATTTCTTTCTCTTCACCTTCTGGTATTCCAATTACTCTTATATTTGTTTTCTTTAGTGTATCTAAAAGATCTCTGATTATTTCTTCTGTTTTCTTACTTTGCTTTTCTCTCTCTTTCTCTTTCTTCATTCTTTCTACTTCTGTATCTTCTAGTGTGCTGATTCTTTCTTCTATTTCTTCTAGTCTGCTTTCCTGACTCTTCCCTGCATTTTTGAGTTCTTCTGTTGTTCCTCTTATGCCTTGCATCTCCCGCAGTTTCTTATTTAGTGTTTTGATTTCGTTTTTCTGTTCGTTGATGATATTGTTCATTTTGCTGCATTCTTTTTTATATTTTTCTATTATTTCTCTTAATTCATTGAGAGCTTCTCTTCCTTTGCTTTCCCTGTGTTCCCCCTCTTCCTTGACCTCTTTGAGTGCTTTTATCACGTTGATTCTGAATTCTTTGTCTGACATAAGGAGCATTTCTTCGATGTCTTCCATGTTGGTTTTTTCAAATTGTTTATCCTTAGGTGGTGAGTTATTTTTCTTAGGACTTGCTTGAGTGTTTGTGTTCTTCCTTTTTCCTGTGTTTTCCTTTCGGATCTGCTCTACGTATTGGGTGACTACCACTCTAGTAGTAGGCATGTTGAAGCCTATATAGTCGTATTTACTGCTGTTTATGTGCTTTTTGTACCGGAAGACGCCACGGGCTGTTGCAGGTGGGGAGCCCACCTATCTCTCGCGTGGTCTCCTCACCCAGGTGCTGGCATGCTAGCTGCTCCTCTCAGGCGGGTTGGAGACCTGATTGAATTATTTAGACTCTCTATTTCTTCATTGTTCAATTTTGTGTAGTTGTATTTTTCCAGGAATTTGTCCATCTCATCCAGATTGTTGAATCTGTTTTCATATAGATGTTCATAGTAGTCTCTGATTATCCTTTGGATTTCTTTTGTGTCTGTGGTGATTTCTCCTTTCTCATTTGTGATTCTATTTATTTGGGTCTTTTCTCTTCTTTTCTTTGTGAGCTTTGCAAGGGGCTTGTCGATTTTATTTATTTTTTCAAAGAACAAGCTCTTAGTTTTGTTGATCTTCTGGATTGTGTTTTTGGTTTCAATGTTATTTATTTCTTCTTTTATTTTTATTATTTCTTGTTTTCTTCTGGGCTTTGGCTTTTCTTGTTGTTCTTTTTCTAATTTTTTGAGTTGGGATATGAGGTTTTTTCTTTGGATGTTTTCTTGCTTTTTGATATGGGCCTGTATTGTTATGAACCTTCCTCTTAGGTATGCTTTTGCTGAGTCCCAGACATTTTGGAATGTTGTGTCTTCTTTGTCGTTTGTTTCAAAGTAGGTTTTAATTTCTTCTTTAATTTCTTCTGTTACCCATTCTTCATTTAGTAGCATATTGTTCAGTCTCCATGTATTGGATATTCTTCTTGCTTTCTCTTCATTGCTAATTTCTAGTTTGATGCTTTTTATGATCAGAGAAGAAAGTTGGTACAATTTTGATTTTTGTGTATTTGTTTAGGTTTTCCTTGTGTCCTAATATGTAGTCAATTTTAGAGAAGGATCCATGTGCATTTGAAAAGAAGGTGTATTCCCTTTTTGGGGGGTGCAGTGTCCTGTAGGTATCTATTAGGTCCATTTGGTCTAGGTCTTCCTTTAAAGCTTTTGTGTCCTTGTTTAGCTTTTGTTTTACTGATCTGTTTTTTGGTGAGAGTGGGGTGTTAAAGTCTCCTATGACATATGTATTTTCACCAATATTTGATTTCAGTTCTGCTAGTAGCTGTCTTATGAATCTTGGTGCTCCCTCATTTGGTGAATATATGTTGATAATTATTAAGTCTTTTTGGTGAGTTGAACCACACACCATTAGGTAGTGTCCATCTTTATCCTTTGTTACTTTTTTTTATTCTAAAATCTGCATTATCTGCTATAAGAATGGCTACCCCTGCCTTTTTCTTGGGACCGTTTGCTTTTAGAATTGTTTTCCATCCTTTCACTTTCAGTCTATGCTTATCTTTAGGAATTAGATGTGTTTCCTGGAGACAGCAGAATGTTGGGTTCTCCCTTTTGATCCAGTCTGCAACTCTGTGTCTTTTGATTGATGAGTTTAGACCATTGACATTTAGAGTGACGATTGATGTGTGGGGTTCTAATGTTGGTTTTCTAGAGGTCATTTTGAGGTTTTGCTTTGGTTTCTTGTTATGAATATTCTACTTATTTGTCTAAGAGTTTTGGTCCTGAAGCTTCTTCCAATATTCCTTGGAGTGGGGGTTTGGTGGTAGCAAATTTTTGGAGACTTTGTTTGTCTGGGAAGGTTCTAATTTTTCCTTCATACAGGAAGGACAACTTTGCAGGGTAGAGAATTTTAGGCTGGCACTTTTTGTCTTGGAGTTTTTTGAAGATGTGGCTCCATTCTCTTCCTGGCTGTAGTTTTTTTTTTTTTTTTTCATTAAATAGTTTGGTGTTCTTTTTGCTTCCTGTACATCTATTTTCATTTTGTTTTTCAGATGTGGGAAGTTCTCTTCCATTATCGCTTTAAAAAGACTTTCATTTCCTGTGTCTTTCTCTTCTCCTTCTGGGATTCTGATTATTTTTATATTTCCTTTCTTTAAAGTATCTGATATATCTCTGATTTTTTCTGCTGTCTTCTTACTTTGTTTTTCTCTCTCTTTTTCTTTTTTTATTCTCTCTATTTCTGTGTCCTCTAGTGTGCTGATTCGTTCTTCAATTTCTTCTAGTCTGCTTTCATGGCTTTTCTCTGCATTTTTGATGTCTTCTATTGCTCCTCTTATAAACTGTACCTCCTTTAGTTTTTTACTTAGTGTTTCAATCTCTTTCTTCTGTTCGAAAATTGTAATGTTCATTTTGCTGCATTCGTTCTTGTATTTTTCTACTTCTCCTCTTATGTCATTTAGTGTTTTTATCATGATGTGTCTGAATTCTTCATCTGTCATATTATCCCATTCTTCGTTATCCTCCTTATTGTTTTCAAGAGATTGTCCTTTGGTGAGGAATTGCTTCCCTTGGGGCTTGCTTGTGTGTTTGTGTTTTTCTTCCTTCCCGTGTTTTCTCTTCGGACTTGTTCTACGTATTGAGTGACGGATGCTCGGGTATTAGTTGGCATGTTGTCCAGTACGAGGTTGTGTTTATTCTGTTTTACTGTCTAAATTGCTTCTTGTTTCTGTGGGTTGTTTGGGGGAAGTAGTCTTTTCCTTGTCTGAGCTGCTGTTGCTCAGCCGCACCTGCTCTTTTGGACTAGGATGTCAGCCCTGATATTCTGCAGTCTACTACTTAAGGAGTCAATGAACTGCCAAATTTGAGTCTCTCCAGGAGGTTTTTTGTACGTGGAATCCTCGGATATGCAAACCACAATTCCAAGTTTCTCCAGAAGGCAGCTTATGACTTTACCGGTTTGTGTTTGAGTTGCGGTGGTGTCGAGTTTCTGAGCTTTTTATTCTTGTATTTGAATTACTTTGATAATATTCAATATTGAATTGTTTTTTTTCTTGTGTGTGTGCCTGCTGTCATTAGTTTCCCAGTTTTGATTTGTTTACTGTTTATATTTGCCCACAAATATTTTTTTTTTCCTATGAGTGAAATTCAGTGTTTTTGTGTATTGCTGAGATTTTGTTGATAATCTTTATCAGAGCCGGCGCCGTGGCGGTGCCGAAGTGGTATGAGGTGATGCGATACCTGGTTCACGAGCCGGTGGCGGGCTTCAGGGGGCGTGCCCGAGAGTGCCCGGCTGATGCGTGCTGGCTGGTGATGGGGTGATGCGAGGTGGCGCAGAGGTTACCTGGTTCGCAAGCCGGTGGCAGGCTTCAGGGGGCGTGCCCGAGAGGCATGCCCGAGAGTGCCCGGCTGATGCGCGCTGGCTGGTGACGGGGGAAGCAACTTGATTTAAAAAAATAAAAACAATAAATGGTGGAGATGATGGCCTGGAGAGCAGTATTTTTGGCAATCTCCTTGAATTGTTTCACTGTTTAACCTCTCCACTGGGGACCTATTGTCCTCCCTCCAGACCTTGGTTCTGAAGCAAGCTCTCCAGCGCAAGCATCTCATTTTCTTTTGCAATACCACCCAACTGCAGTGTGACCTCAGTTTTGGGAGATGCCGTAAATATTTGAAGATGGAATGCTTCGTGACTGAGATAATTTCTGTAAGCAAAATGGCGACTAGTATGAGGATCCCTATGTCCAAGCCTTCTTTGCTCTGCACTCCTGTCCCTCTCTCTATAAATCCCCTTCTACCTTCCCAGTGTTGCCACCTGAGGCTATTCCTAAGGCTTGTCCTCCTAAGGAGCCTATTCTGACCACTCTGTCAGGAGTTGGGCACCGCTAGGACCATGTTTCAAGTGCAAGCCCAACAGACACTGGGCTCAGAATGTCCCAATAATCATCCTCCATTGGGTCCATGTGGGCACTGCCAGTCCGTTGAGCACTAGACAGTCAATTCCCAGCCTGGAGTCCCCCAGGATGGTCGGTTGCTCCTCCCCAGGTGGCATCAGCACAGGGGACAAGACAGCAACCCTAGGAAGAGTGTCTAGGGAGTGTGGTAAGGAGAAGTGTTGAAATTTCCCACTGGCATTACCCATCCTCTCCCCTGTGTGTACTTGGGGTTTTATCAGGTCACCAGGATGGGATAGAGTATGCCTGCACACTAAACTAGAGTGTGGGTATGGCAAAAGGGCCTTGGGGCTGTTTCCCCAGTCTGTATGGCCCGTTCCCTTCCCCCAACCCACAATATCCTTTCCCTATAAAGTCTGTACTCTGTGATTCCTTCCCAAGTCAGCAGTTACGTCACGTGCTGATACACAGGATTTTCATGTCCTTCACTGTATGCTGATTTTTTATTTCCCTTCTCTTTTCTGCTTTCATCCAATCTGTATTCAGAGTATCTGTGATTATCAATATTTCATTGTTTCTGTGTTCTTGTTTTGTGTCTGTCTGGCCTGAGGTTCTTACTTTTGTCTCCCCTGAGTCTTTCACAGACACCTGTTTTACAATCAATGCTGTGGGGGACCCGCCTCGAGGTTCCTTTGAGGATTCTCTGTTACTACCAGCAACGACCACCCACGAGAAAATGAGAAACAGAGCAAGGTTATTCCTCACAGGTCCTGAGGGGACAGGGCAGACCTGGGGACACCATGAGGGCACTTGGATGGGGAAACTGCTCTGTACCCCTGTCAATCATCTTTCATTTGTGATGAGCCCATGTAATATGTGACAGGGTTTAGCAGATTGGGCATGACTAATTTTTTCTCATTTAAGCACACCTGAGAGTGTAGAAGTACCCAGGGATTTACATTATCTTCATGCATTTTTATTAAAATTTAGTAAAGGAAGTATCAGAACACAGACCACTTTCTGCAAATGAGAAAATTACTGTTTGGCTTTATACAGCCTACTATGGACATTAAAGTTAAGATGCCACTGTTATATCTTTACCACTTTTTATTCTGATCCAACCTCAGATTCCTAGAAACTTCCCCACCCAGGTTTAGTTGGACAGGAATTACCCCTCCCCCCACCACTGCTGTGTGTGGTCTCCGATTTCTTCCCCTGAATTTTTCCACATGTATACAGCCTTGGTCTCAGTGATAGGGTTACTGTGGTGAAATTGAGGAGGCTGTGACCCCACATGGTGGTGCTGCATTATTGAGATAGCAGCCATTGTTTCCTGGTGGGTGGAGACTTGGATAAGGGAGGCCAAGGCTTCTCCTGGGAACAGAGGGGATTTAAGAAGGTATGGCTGGAGAGAGAGAGAGAGTGAGAGATAGAGGTGCAGAGATGAGAGACCAGGGGAGCAGTAAGGAGGCTGGAGACCTTGGAGGTGCCACTGCCATGTGTGGCAGCAGGGCAGGGAAGGAAACCACACTGTAGGTTTAAATCCCCAGCCCAGACTGGTGAGGGTTCTAATGAAGCATTTGAAGAAACTTGTGACTTGCATAAGTTGACTTGGTAATGTGGTACTTGAAAACATGCTTTAACTTTGAAACTGTGTAGTTTGGGAATTGTCTGGAGACCTGAAGAAAACTTGTTGTGTTACCGTTTTCATTGTTATTACATCTGAAGTGGTTGCCGCTGTTATATCTAGGGAGACTTGCTGTTTACAGGCCTCTCTAGAGTTGAAGGTAAAAGAATGATGGAGCAATGCCTTTTGGAGTAGGATCAACAATGCCATTTGGGTTTCTTAAATGGATTTAAATCTCCCACTTTTGAAGGAGAAGTGATGAAGGAGTGATGGTGCCACTATTAGTTTCTTTGGCTTGTGGTAAATCACTGTCCCTTTGGGGGAGAGTCAGCAATGTTGTCGTGGCTTCCTAATCTGTCTTGAAGTTTGGAAAGCTGCCATTTTGTGGATGCACATGATTGAAGGAGTCGTGCAGTTTTCAGACAAAAGACTGCAATGGTTGGTAAATTAATCAAAGGGGATCATCATATGCTCAGTGTCTTTTGATTAATTTGTCTTTTAATGAATAAATTATCCTTGTCCCTTTTTATGATAATCTGGTCTTGCTAATGCTTGTGTGGGTTGGGATGAACCTGACCAGTGGCTGAGTTTAAAGGTTCAGCTACTCCTGTTTCAAAGTTTAGTCAAGTATCCTGTTTTGTTGGTTTAGTTTTCTTACCCAATTTCACCAGGGGCATCCCTCTCCTCCATGAGGTCTTGGAGACTCTAGGCCCATCTGGAGTTTCTTGCTGAAAAGTTTCCAGTCAAGTCTCCACTGGAATCACAGTTTTCTACTACTTAAAGAGGAGAATCCACATGGGAACTAAACCTTTAAATAATGACGTCAATTAATCGATGAACAATGAAGACTAAGAAATTAGGCTCAGGAAGTGAAATATTTTCCTGCCTCTTCTGGTAGGGCTGCCTGTTCAGGCTGGTTCTAGGGGCATTCCTAAGGAGCTGAGCTTCTGTGTCTCCATTGCCTCAGGGAGTTTTCTCAGCTGATAGTAAACAGCCAAAGCCCCAGGCTCTGGGTGTGAGTGAGACTGAGGGCTGGGTGCTTGGCTCTGGGGAACACAGAACACTGGGTGATGATCCCTTGTCCACCAGTCTCTGTGGAGCTCCTGCTACCTGAATGATGGTATCAGGGCCTCTGGGGCCAGCAGCTGGGATGCTTCCCCCAGCATTGCCTGGCTCATGGAGGACAGTGAGTCAAGCTGTTGCCCTTTTCCCTAGTGCTGGAGTGACCCAGGTTTGACCATGAGGAGGGCAGCCCAAGGATCAGCAAAGGACATAGGGGCTGGGCGGGACTTGGGCTCCCAGGGTATGTAAAAAAGTCCCCAGAGTAGCAGCCCCTTGCTCATTGCCGGCAGCACCATGGCCTTCCTCTGGTTCCTCGCCTGTTTTGTCCTCCTTGGGGTTTCCTCAGGTGAGTGTCACTGCCTGGGGACCCTCCTTGACCTGGGGGCAGCCTAAGGGAGGCTGCTGAGCCCACAGTGATTCCACATCAATTCACTGTGGAGGACTGAGGGGTGGGTTGAACTGAAGTCTGGGGTGGAACCAAAGGGCTTTGAGCCTGGACTCGGGACAGATAACTCACCTGACTTTTCAGGGGAGAGAGGCCATTCTTTTGAACCTCAGGGCTGTGCCAGGTGTTAAGTAGAAACATTTGGGTCTCAGGGCTCAGGAAGAGAACTGGAAGCAATTCAGCTGGCACCCAGGAAGAGATTCAGGTGTGGCACAAGTTTCAGGATGGAGGTAGTCAGAAGCAACCATTAAATATTCTCGTAATGATCTATTTGTAGTGTGACACTGCTAAGTGGTTAGATTCCCCAAAAAACAAAACAAAACAAACACATACTAAACTCATGTGTCTAAACTCAGGATTCAGCCCATGTCACTTACCCCAGATCTGATCTAGAGATTTCTGTAACACACCTAGGATCAGGAGCCACCCCCCCCTACCCCCCCGCCTCTCCTTGGCAGCAGTCTCTGCTGAGCTTCTGCCCAGGTCCAAGAGGTCCTTCCAGTGATAATCCCAGAACATCAGACACTGCAGGAAAGTACCTCCTGGTTCTTCTTCCCTCCAACATCCCTTAACCCCTTGCTATGTCCATGGTTGTTAGAGTTTGGGTTGCTGCCCAAGGGGCCTGGCTCCCCCACTCCCTGAATAGGAAGCACTCTGCAAGGTAAGCCCCTCTTAGGTACTTTTAGAGGATTTTCTGTGAGTATAAAACCAGATGAGGAGGAGGCTCTGTGTGGGGACACACTGCTAAGGGAGTGACCTGCCATGTCCTTGTGCTCTAGGCAGGGGCAGGTACTGCCTTTGACCAGACCTGGCTAGTGAGAGGGTCACACCTGCCCCTTCTCTTCCTGTGGTGAGTTCTCACCCCTAGGAGCTGCTGAGTATCTTGTGTCCTGACAAAGCTCGTTGGTCTTGCATACAATGAGGACCCTATGTGTCCTCATTCTGGACTGTGTCATCTCTGATTTGTGTACCTTCGTGTTCCCTTTCTGGCAGGCAGATTCACATCTGGAGATGTGAATCTCCAGATTCACATCTTATGAAATGCTTGAGAAACTTTGATGTTACGTAATTTGAGTTCCTGATTTCAGGTGTATCCAGAATTGCATATGGGAACTGGTCACAGTGCACAGGATGGTGATTGAAAAGGGAGATTATCCATGGCCTTAGGGGTCTCTGCTTTTAATCTCCATCTCTGTGCACTGCAGAATCATTGTTAAGCCTTGTCTGTAATGATAATAGTGCTTGCTACACATTTTTGGAGTAGCTATCTTGAGAGAGTCAGGGGGACAGAAGCCTCCCAGAAGGAAGCTGGGGGCAAGGAAGCTTGATTTCTCAGCCTGTGCCTGCTCCCCTGAGCAAGAGGATCCATTGAATCTGCCTGTCCCTCTGCTTCCCTGAACATGACCAGGGATAGCAGGCAGGGGCTCTCTTTCAATCAAGTTGCAGGGGTGCCAGGAGAAGGGAGTGTGATCGTAGGGCTGTGCTGGCTGAGGTTGCAGCCAGTTTCTGCAGACTGACTGACCTCAACCACATTCACCCTCCTTCCGTTGACCTGCAGGCCATGGGGAAACTGCCATTCTTCCAGAGCTGAGCATCAAACCCCGGATCATCAATGGGAAGGATGCTCAACCTGGTGTCTGGCCCTGGCATGTGGTACTGCTGGTGAGGACCTGCACAAGTGGGGTTACACTGGGTACTGATCCTTCAAGTCAACATTCTATACACAGATGTAACTGATGTCTGTCAATGTTGACCCTTCCATCTTCCTACAGAATGGCACTGGATACTTCTCTTGTGGGGGCTCCCTGATCAACAGTAATTGGGTGATCACCGCTGCTCACTGCAATATCACGTGAGGCCCAGCTGGGGACCTAGGGACAAGGGAGGGGAATGGTCTATGCTTGTCTACCCTAACCCATCTACTCTCTCCAGGAGATCTTCCTGGGCTGTGGTCGGGTTATATAATCTACGCTCACCTGGTGACATCCAGAGACTGAGGATTGCCCAGGTACATCAGATTTGCTGAGATAACATTGGAGGCAGAGGGTTTGGGAATAGGAGGGAGAAGTTCCTTCAGAGATCTACAGGAGTCAGAAGATACACTCACTGCTCTCCTGATTCCCTCATACTTGTCCCCAGAAATATGGGAAATCAGGGATTCATCCTCTTAACTCTTCCTCCTGCTTTTCACCCACAGATCTTTAGGCACCCCATGTTTAATGACAGTACTCCATACAATAACATCGCCCTGCTGAAACTGAGCACAATGGCTCATTTCAACAGAAAATTGCCCCCTCTTCTCCTGCCCCGTGTGGATGAACAGTTCCGCCGCAGGTCCTGGTCCTTGTGCAAAATTATGGGCTTTGGTTCTATTGACTCTAATGGTGAGTGACTCTGGCCTCGCTCTTTGGGATGCGGTGCAGTGTCAGGTAGGCAGAACAGCCAGGAGCACCCCTTTGGTTCCATGTGTGTTTTATGCAAATGTGAATGAGTCTTGACTGTGTCTACATCTGTATTCTCTGTCTGTGGGCAACCTGCCCTAATACATGAACATAAGATCATTATGTCTTTGAACAGCTGGTTCTGTAGACAGAACTCCATGCAGCAGTTCTGGCCCACCCAGCCCCTGCCCCCACTGTCCTTGCTGCCCTCAGGTCTGAGTGTTGGGGTTTCACCTGTCATCTGGCCTGTCTGAGTGTCAGGATCCAGGGTGGTTTCAGGCCACAATGTCCAGACTGGTGCCCACCTCCCACCCAGAGTAGCTCTGCAATCTTGTGTTCTTTGTACTTCATACCAGACCATGTCTTTGCAGGCCAGCAAAGGCTGGTTGCAGCAGGTGAGGGAGCTCCTGTCACCCCAGGATGGGGTCTGTAGTCAGTAGACAGTTCTCATCCCTGGAAGGAAGTATCAGTCCAGGTAGCCACCTCACCCAGGCTGGCAGAACCAGGCCAACATGACTGGGAAGCCAGGGCTGTGTCAAGTGCTGTGTTGAAGCACTGCCTCTCCTGCCTGCCATGGAATCACAAGGATAGTGAATTATTGGGCTCTGAAGCCTGTACCTACAGTGGTCCGGGATCTGGTGCTACTGGAGGAAGTGGGGGTTAAGGATGACTGCTCTGGTGTCTCCAGTCTCCATTGCAGGGGTGATCTAGGAGGTGAGGGTCCTGACCCAGTTGCGTCTCTGTCTCCAGGTATTATTAACCCCAACAAGCTGCAGGAGGCCACAGTGACTATTATGAACAACAGCAGGTGCAAGAACTTCTGGGACGACATCAGCCTCAATGACATGTTATGTGCTGGGGCCAGAGGTGTCAGCCCCACACCGGTATGTATTGCTCTAGCCCAGCAATACATTAAGTCTGTGCCCCAACAGCTGGAGACTGACTCCTTGTCCCAGGCCCAAATGTCCTCTCCCCTTGACCTGTACTCATGGAGACAGCACCAGCACCAACACCAGCTCTCTGATCACCTGCCCAGGTCTGGGGTGCTCTCCAGGGACTCTGCACTCTTTGGGCCTCTTGGGGTCTCTGCACTCTTGCTATTTCCATCTGATATACAGACACCAATGCAGGTGCTGGTCCCCAGCACCAAAGCTGGTGCAGAGCTGGGCAGTCACTGAAATGGTTTCTCTGCTGCGCACAGGGTCCCTGGCATTTCTCGGCAACACATGATGAGTCATTTCTTTTCCAGGGTTCTGCCATGAATTCAGTGCAGACAAACCCCTTTTTTTCCCCACAGGGCGACTCCGGTGGCTCTGTGGTCTGCTGGAAGAATAAAGTCTGGACCCTGGCAGGCATCATATCCTTTAGTCCTGTAGGCTTCCCCACCAATAGACCTTTTTTAGCGACACGCATTTCTGCATTCATACCCTGGATTGAGGAGATCCTGGCTCACAACTGATCCAATCTGACCCTCCCATTGCTGCACCTTTCTCCCCAATAAATGCCTCTATGCAGAAACTTGTTGTCTCTAACTTGGGCAGGTGATCTTCAGTGTCCCTGTCCATCACCAGGGCATGGTGTGCACCCTCCCATTCGAGGTTGCAGAGCCCAGCAGTCCCTGTTTCCCAGGGAGCTGAGGCATTTGTATATGGGCCTCACTGTTCCTGAGCCTCTAACCTGGAACACAGGACCCTCTCCTGCAGCCTCACTCTTAGCATGATTTCTGCTTTCCTGGGCAACTACCTGGTACCAGGATCTTTGAGGAAGGCAGGATGTTCCAGGGAGTACTTGCAGTGCTCCTTCCAACTGGGTGGTCACTGGGACCCAGAAGCCCTCCAGGTAGGCTTATCCCTCCCCTCCTGATCCAGAACCTTTCTTTGCCCTGAGCCCTGCATATACACCTAGACTTTCACTGCAGGCTCCACCCTCCCTGCTCTACCCAAGACTACACACAGCACTCTCTCCTGAGCAACTGGGAATATCTTCATTGCTGGCAATGTGACTGGAACTCTTGTCCCTCAGGTCTTGCTGGTTCTTTTTCTTCCTATGATTTTCTTTTTTTCCTTTCAAGGTCAAACTTAGGGCATTGATAATATCCTTTACCAATCAAAGGATGTGGTCTCCTATCCCCACCCCCTTCTGATTTCAGAGTTTCCATTATTTGAGGTGCTGGTTTTCATGTCCTTTACTTCATTCCATCTTCCAACTTCCCTTCCTATTTCCTCTTTTGTCCATAATGCAGTTGCAGTGTGTCTAGCTTATAAGTATCTCATCATTTCCTGTGTTCATGCTTGTGTCTATTCTGGCTGGTGTTTCATCTGTTCCCTTCCGGTGGCTCCCACAGACACTCCCTTTAGGCAGTGATGCTGTGGCTGGACGCACCCTCCAGGTTCTCCTGAAAACTGTATTACCACCAGAGACATCCATCATAAAACAAGAAACAGCAAGTTTCTTAGTCAATGCTTAGGGTGGAAGGCAACTCTGGGGTTGCATGTTGAGGTTCTGTAGGGAGGGGAGAAGCTCTGTGCCCCTGGAGTTCTGCTTTCCTTTGCCTTGAGCTGATCTAATTTTTAAAGGTTGAGCTCTGTCAACAGGATTAGATTTTTTTTTTTCAGTCCACAAGTCCTGAGTGTATATGAGTGCTAGGGACCTAGAGACCCTTAGTTCCTTTTCATTACAGGTTAGTAAAGAAGGGATTAGATAATCTTAAGCCATTTTGCAAGTGCAAAACTTGATGTGAGTTTACATGGCATACTACTGATACAAAACTTAACGGAATTAATCTTTGAGCTAGCCATCTGACCAAAGAATTATTTTAAAATGTCTCCCGCCATTTTGCAAATGCAAAACTTGCACTCTTGTACATACGGAGGCATTTTAAAAATATTTCCTTGCTCAGATGGCTAGCTCAAAGATTAATTCCGTTAAGTTTTGTATCAGTAGTATGCCATGTAAACTCACATCTACCCAAAAGAGACCTATATGTGGGTACAAAGGGACACCTGTGCTCGGATGTTTACTGCAGCAAAATTTATAATTGCAAGGACATGGAAGCAATCTAAATGCCCCAAAACAGATGACTGGATGAAAAAATGTGGTACATATACACAATGGAATATTACTCATCAATTAAAAATGACAAATTTGACGATTTTATAACATGATGTACTTAGAAGGAATCATATTAGCAGAAATAAGTCAAGAAGAAAAAGACAGAAACCAAATGACTTAACAAACATGTGGGATACAGTGAACAAATAAACAAAAGACTTGGGGAAAAGTCAAAACAAGCTAAGCACCAAACTGAAGAGCACAACTTTGAGCAGGAGGGAAAGGGGGGGGATGGATGGAAGGGGGGATAAACCCTGGGGATTACAATGTTGTGAAATTTATATATAAATAAAAAATTGCCTCTCATAAACGTTTAACATATTTCATTGTGATCCCACCAGAATTCCTGGAATATTCTAGAGCCAGTTTAGTTACAAAGACAAAAATAACAGCCTTCACCTCTGTTTTTTGGTCTCTATTCTCCTCCTCTGACTTTTTTCCACTTTGCATACAGCCTTGGTCTCAGGGGCACCCCTCTCATTCTCAACAGGTCTTGGAGTCTCTGAGCCCTTCCCATGCTCCCTGCTGGTAACTTCCAGTAACGTCTCCACTGGAGTCACAACAGTTTTCTATTCCTCTAAATGGGGAATCCACATGGAAACTAAAACTTTAAATAATGACACATCAATTAATCAATGAACAATGAAGAGTAAAAAATTACACTCAGGCAGTGGAACACTGCCTTGCCCTCCTGTGTTCAGGGCTACCTGTCCAGGCTGTTTCTGGGGACATTGCTAAGGAGCTGAGCTTCTGTGTCTCCATGGCTTCAGGGAGTTTCCTGAGCCGATAGCAAACAGCTGAAGCCCCAGGCTCTGGGTGTGCAGTGACACTGAGGGCTGGTTGTCAGCTCTGAGGGGGACACAGAACACTGGGTGATGATCCCTTATCCATGAGTTTCTGTGGAACTCCTGCCACCTTATGGTGGTATCATGTCCTCCGGAGCCCGCAGCTGGGATGCTTCCCCAGACATTGCCTTGTTGATGGGGGATAATGAGTCAGGGTGTTGCCTCTTTCTCTGGTGCTGGGGTGACCAGGCTGGAGTAAGCCCTGGATAGGTTTGAATGTGGGGAGAGAAGCCCTTAGATCATTAAGAGACATAGGAGATGGGAAGGACTTGGACTCCCAGGATATGTGAAAGCAGCAGCACCTAGCTTCCTGCTGCAGAACCACGGTCTTCTGCTGCCTCCTCTCCTGCTTCAATCTCCTCAGCATCTCCTCAGGGGAGTGTCACTGCCTGGGACCCTCCTCAACCAAGGGAGCAGCCCGGTGGAGGTCCTTGAACACACAGTGACTCCACATCAGGTTACTCTGGAGGACAGAAGGGTGTATTGGACTGAGACTTGGGGTTGATCCCAAGGAGTTTGAGCCCCTTTCCGACCCCAGGATCAGTGGGGACAGCTCACAGAGGGAGAACTGCTCCTCTGGCCTCTGAGCCTCAGGGCTGTGCCAGGTGTGGAGCAGAACCACCTGATCCTCAAGGAATGGAGCTCAGGAAGAAGCTCAGGTGTGGCCAGAGGGTCAAGAAGTGACCCCCAAGCAGTATCAAAATGATAATTTGTTGTGTGACACTGCTAAGGGCTTAGATTCCAAAACAAGCAAACAAAAAAGTACAATGTCAGGTGTCTAAACTGAGGATTCAGCCCATTGTCACCTTCTCCTGATTGGTTCTATGGGTTTCTGTGATACCCAGGAGGATCAGTATTCCCCCTGCTCCCCTTCCTTTCTTGGAGAGGAATCTCTGCTGAGCCCCTGCCTGTCATTTTTGTTCCAGACTCCACATGTCCTGCTGAGTATAAAACCAGAGCATCAGGCACTGTGCACAAGATGCCCCCTGGTTTTTCCCTCATATCCCTTAACCCCCTCTTGGGTCCACAGGTTTCAGAATTCAGGTTCCCCACCAAAGGGACCTGGTGCCCATCCTTGCTGCCCCCAGATCTGAGTTTTGGGGTTACAGCAGCCATCTGCCCTGTCTTGATATCAGGAGTCACAGTGGGTTTAGATCCCAGAGTCTAGCTGGGTATCCCTCAAACCCAGGCAGCTCTGATTGTGTTGCCAACACTGTGAATTCTCTCAAGGATAATGCTGCAGGTCAGGTCTTTGCAGGCCACCAGAGATGGTAGGGGCAACATGGGACAGGGCTTCTGTCACCCCAGCATAGGGTTTGCAGTCAGAGAACAGCCCCAGTGCCTGTGGAGGAAAACTCAGTCTGAATAGCCTCCTCACATGGGCTGGTGGACCCAGGTCAGATCCAGCCAGACAGACAGGATTGTGCTGCTCCCATGCTCTGTGTTAGGGCATGGAGTCATTAGGACAGTGAGCTCTCTGTCTCTGAGGTCCCTACCCACAGGGTTAAGGTACAAGATCTGGTGCTATTGGAAGAAGTGGAAGATCAGGGTTGCTGCTCTGCAGAAACTCCTGTTGCTAATTCCCTCGGCCAGGGTGGGCTAGGCGGTGAGGTTCCTGACCCAGCTGGGCCTCTGTCTTCAGGCACTGTGTAACCCAACAAGCTGCAAGACTCCATAGTGACTACCATGAGCAACAACAGCTGCAAGGACTATTGGAGAGATATCAGCCTCAATGTCAAGTTACGACCTGGGGGCACAGGTATCAGCCCTGCCTTGGTATGTATTGCTCTAGCCCAATGCCTCAAGCTTGTGTTCCAACACATGGAGACTGACTCCTTGTCCCAGATCCTGGTGCCCTCTCCCCTTGATCTGTGTCCATAGAGACAGCACCAGCTTGTGGGCTGGCTCACACATACACACAAGATTTCTGTTCTTTTAGGTCATAAGACAATAACTACTTTAGTTTCCTTTCAATAAAGAATCACAGGTCAACCGGTAAACTTAGTCATCGAGAAAGAATGTCTCTAGGATTTTAAGAATTATCATTGTTAAACTCAGTGAACTTTAGTTGGATCAGAGAACTGGGTCACTGTTTAAACAGTGATAAGTCCACAATCAAGTGCAATTATAGCTTTCCTCTCTCATGGACTAGAATTTTAGATTCACACAGGCACCTAAGGCAATCATCTTTCATCATGGTTTTCTGAGTAGGGGAAATATCTGAAAAGCTTTAGATGGAGAAAATAAGAAAAAATAAAGACACTTGTCCATTCACACCCCATTTCCATGTTAGAGGGAAGTTTGGGTCATTGTATACCTGGCCCAGATGCCATCTGGATTCCTTATATAGGAGAGGGGAGAAGTGTGGGTGGTCATTGCTGAGTCCACAAACATATTTCTGTTCTGAAGGAAGAGATAAATGCATGAGTCTTCACTGGAAACGTTCTCTAGAGAGAGAGATTCAGACAAAAGCATTAAAAGCAAAATGATTTTACTCATGTAAGCCAGGTTGGGTCTCCTTCTGGTTGAATAGCAGGCACCCCCTTTGGAATTTAGACAAATGGAAACATCAAAAAAGAGTGTTTCCACCCAACTTTACAGCTTTAAAATGTGCATATTTCTAAGTAGACTATTAAATTTTGATCTCATTCTGGTTCCCAAAGTTCTAAGTAGCAATGTTAAAATTTGAGCAGTTTCATTAGAGGCTTATAGGTAGATTTCCTAGTGGATTTTCACACAGTAACCCCTTGGAGGCAAAAGCAAATACAAATGCAGAAACAGAGCTCTCTTGATTTTCAGTTAAAATTTTGGTCATCTATACTCCTGTTCAACTAACAGTTGACCAGGATTTTTGAAGACACTGAGGAATTACACACATTTAATTTCTAAGCTATTTTTACTAACTCATCCATAGAACATAATTCTTAAGTTTCTAAGTCTGAGAAATGAGTGTTGGACTTTAAAGAAGGTGAGACAGAAAGTTGAAAATACTTTCTGAAAACCACATTTTTTTGGCATATAAGTTTATTATATATATATATAATGATGTTATATATAAAATCATTATATACCTCAAAGTTTTCCCACCATCATGTCACCCAAGAATCATCACCCTGAACCCTGTTGGTCATTCCTCCTATTCCTCCTATCCCTTCCCCACCTCCATCCTCTTTTATTGCTGTATTCTTTAGTTCTATCATCAGTTTGTTAGTTTTAATTTTTTCTTATCCTTTTATTTTTTTCACATATAAGTGACACCATCTGGTATTTATCTTTTTCTTTTTAAATTTAATTTTATTTATTTTTATTCCTTAAGTCACAAATTCAGTAAATGGTTTTTGGGATATTTCCTCATCCCTCTGGTACCCCTTCTGTTCACTCAAATCCCTCTGTTGTTTGCTAGTCTGTGTTAAGTCCATTAGTCTCTTTCCTGTAGCAGTGTCCTTTCACTGGGTGAGGGACTGTGTTCTTGGGACCATGCAAACAATGTTGGTGGGTTTTCATTGTTAACCTTGTATTGGACAGACAGTCTATATTTATTTGTGCTTTTGTTGCAGGCTGTCTTCTCCAATCCCTTCTCCATGTTGTTTTGCTGCTTTACTTTATGGTTCTGGTGTCTGGTTTAGGGAGCCTCACCCCCAGCCAGTTTCGGTGAAGAAGTTTCTCTGTGTATACAGGCCTCTGTGAGTGGCCATTATAGGTCATCTCCTTTGACTCAGTTTGCAGCTCTGCTGTGGGGCTGATAACCCCACTCTTTGGCCTTTCTCTCCTGTGGTGTGGGGATGGGTGCCTTGCTCTCCTAGATGACATCTCAGAAATGAGGTCTTGGCTCTTTCAGACTTGGTGAACATGTGTTTATGGATTTGTGGCACTGTGTTTCCATAGTTGTTTCTCCAGTCTCGCATGAACTGGTTCTCTCAATATTTCATCACCTGTATCCAGTTCAGACTTGTGAGCTGGATTTTTACCTGGACCCTCATCCTTCTATGATAGTGTTTGTATTTTTTATGTTCTTCCTACTGCTGAAGATTAGCTGGAGTGAGAGTGAAATGGAAGGGGCATCCTTTCCATTCCCAACCATGGACCCATGCCTCCTTGCATGGGGGGTGGAGTGGGGCCTGAATGGCCGGGCAGGTGCAGTCCCAAGCTCCCTTGGCATAGGGGCTTCGTCGAACCATGCCCTGACCCATTTGGGCTGCAGATGGCGGCTCTGTGCAACCATGCACTGGTGGGTGGGGCTAAAACCCCACCCGGGTCCCCTTCTAGGCTCTATGGTGCAGGGGCCTACCCATAGTTCCTCACCATGTGGCTGCCTGTTGGCAGGCCATACTTATCTTTTTTCTTTCTGACATATTTCAGCTAACATGTTTCCTCCTAGCTCATTAATATTGTCAAAATGAGTTAAGTTTGCCTTTTTGATTGCTATGCCATTTTTTTATAGTATGCCATTTTTGATAGTATGCCATTGTATAAATGTACCATGACATTATTCCCAGAAGTGCGATTGCTGGATCGAATAGTAGCTCCATTTTAAGTAATTTGGAGATCCTCCACACAGATTTCCATAGTAGTTGGACCAGTTTTCCAGTCCCACTATCAGTGTAAAAGTATTTCTTTTTCCCGTATCCTCACCAGCACTTATTGTTGTTCATTCTTCTGTATTTGTTTTTATTTTTTGTATGGACCATTCTCACTGGTGTAAGGTGGTATCTCATTATGGTTTTAATTTGTGTGTTGTTCATAATTTTTTCATATATTTGTAGATCCATTTGTGTTTTGTCTTTGGAATGTTGTCTTTTAAGCTCATCCCCCCATCTTTTCATGGGCTGTGTGCTATTATTGTTGAGTTATGTGAATTCTTTGTGGATCTTTGAAAAAGACAATTGTAGATTGAATGAAGTGTGATACTTTTTTCCTATTTGGCTGGGTGTCTCTGTGTTTTGGTTAATGTCCCTTTTGCTGTGCAGAAGCTTTTGGGTTTGATGTAGTTCCAGCTGTCAGTTTTATTTTCTTTGTTCCCATAGATGTGTCCTGAAAGATGTTTCTACAATGTAGTCTTGGAGTGTTTTGCTTATGTTTTCTTCTATATATTTCATGGCTTCAGGTCTTACATCCAAGTCTTTTATCCATTTCAAGTTGGTTTTCATGTAGGGTGTGAGGGAATAACCAACAGTCATTTTTTTTCATGCAGCAGTCCAATTTTCCCAGCACCATTTATTGAAGAGACTATCCTTGCTCCAATGAATTTTTTTTTTGCCTCTTTGTCAAAGATTATATGGGTGACTTTATTTTGGAATTTCAATTCTGTTCCATTGTTATATGTATCTGTTTTTGATCCCATACCATTTTGTTATAACTGCATATTCTACATCAATATTCTGCAGAGATTTGGAGAAGTGCACATTCTCCCCAGCCTGGTACTAATTTAAAGCAGAAGGCCTAATTTTTCTAATAATTTAGGGGCTTATGTCAGTTCAGATCACCTCTTTAGCTACATTTTGTTCCAATATGCCTTTCCATCAAGGGAGTTCCAATACAAGTTGGAAGTGAAGATTCTTGTGTTAGGGTTCTGATGATGTGGTTCTGGGTGGACTGTTTCTTCTCAGGCAGAATTCAGCAACCATACTTCATATCACCCCACTGGCACAACTGGAGTTTCTCCTCCTCAGACCCTCCACTGCAATCATTGATGCAACCTTTTTTGCCATTGGCACCATGTGTCTTTCTTGTCCTGATGCAAAATAACTAAGTGATCTGAGTCTCCCCTGTGGTCCCACTAATCAAGACCAGGGGGGTTCTGTAGTAATCAGACATAAAGCTTAAGCTAATCTAAAAGGAATTCCCCACAGAGACTAAAATTTTAAATACAGGTCCACATATTACATGTTTGGTCCCTCAGAGGGTCATTCCAAATGGAGCTGAACTGTGATTCCACTGCCTCAAGGAGTTCTCTGAGCTGATAACAAACTTAGGAAGTTCCAGATCTGGGTATGCGGTGAGACTGAGAGCTGGATGCTTTTCTCTGGATGACACAGTGCATTGGGTGATGCTCCTGTATAGATGAATTTCTGTTGAGATCCTGCCACCTGCATGGTGGAATTAGGGCCTCCAGGGCCCAAAGTTGGGATACTTCCCCAGGGTGATGGGGGACAGTGAGTCAGGGCATTGTACTTTTCCCTCTTACTGGGGTGAACCAGACTGGTGTCAATCCAGGACAGGTTTGACCTTGGAAAGGAGGCATTTTTACCCCAAACCGATTTCTGCCTTCAAGGTCATCTCAACAAGGTCTAGTATACCTGCACACATGGGAATTGCAGTGGGACTCTGTAGAAAGAAGGAATTTACAACATTCACAGGACACCAGTCACACCATCTGAGTTCACATCTCCAGCTGATGGGTTAGTACCCCAGTGGACCTCACCCATGTAGAGATTGTACTCACTAGTAAGTAGTAGTACATGACAGGTTTAGGTTCCAGGTTAAGTGGTCTCCCCATTAATGACCCTGATCATGATGTTTAGCTCCCACTGACTGGTACTTTCCCAAGAGCTTGCAGGTTACAGGGGGAGGGTGAAGGAGCTGAGCTCAGTCAGTGTGCAGAAACTGGTTTCAGTCTCAGCCAGCACAAACCCATGGCCATACTTCCTCCTCCTGGAGCCCCTGCATCTAGATGGAAAGACAACTCCCAGCCTGCTGTCCCTAATCATGTTCCAGGGAAGCAGAGGAACAGATAACTCCATCCAGGTTCTCCTGCCAAGGAGAGCAGGCACAGAATGATAATCAGATTTCATTGTTCCAGGTTCCTTCTGGGAGACCTCAACCCCTTTGACTCTTACAGGTTTATTTCCCCCAATAAATGAGGATCAAGCTCTGCTCCCCTCACAGAAAAAGTTTGACAAAGATTCTGGTGTAGACAGAGGTGGAGATGAAAAAGCAGACCCTTAAAGCCATGGGTAATCCCCTTCTGATAACCATCCTGAGGACTGTGACCTGTTCCCCTATGCAGTTCTGGATCCATGTGCACTTCAGGGGCTCAAATTGCCTAAATTCAGAGTTTTTTAAGTATTTAATAAGATGTAAATTTGGTGCTTGACAAAAAGAGAACGTATAGCAACAGAAAAAAAAAGAGATGACACTCTCCAGAACAAGGAGGACACACAAGGTCCCTGGTGTGTGCAGGATTCATGAACTGAGTCAGGACACAGGATCCTCAGCAGCTCTTAGGGGTAAGGAATCAATACAGGAAGAGAAGGGAGCAAGTGAACTCCTCCCACCAGCCAGGCCTGGCTTCAGTCAGCACCTACCTCTACCCAGGGCACAAGGACATGGCAGGCCACTCCCTCATGATGGTGTCCTCACACACACCCATCTCCTCATCTGATATTATAATCATGGAAAATACCCTAGAAGGAATTAAGAGGGTTTCACCCTTCAGAGTGCTTCCTAGCCAGTAGTAGGGGAGCCAGGGCCCTTTTGGATGGAATCTGAACTTTGACATCCTTGGACACAGTAGGGAGTTAAGGAACATTGTGGGAAGAGCCAGAGGGCTACCTTCCTGTAGTGCCCAATGCTCTGGGTTTATCACACTGCAAGACATGTGGGACTCAGGCAGAAATGACAGGGAGGGGTAAGCAAAGTTTCTTCCCCACTAGAAGAGTGATATAGAGTTTCAACCCCTGTGTGTGGGTCATATAAATCCCTAGGGAAGATCTGGGGAAAGTGGCGGGCAAAATATCCTGAGTAGATAGAGCTGATTTCATACTTTTTAAAAAAAATGTTATTTATTTTGTTCTTTAAATCATAACATCTGTAAGTGGTTTTGGGGCTTTTGGGCTACTTCCCCCTTCCTCCTCCCTCTGGTGCCCCTTCCATTCTCTCAAACCCCACTTTTTGTTGTTTACTAGTTGTATTAACTCCATTAGTCTCTTTCTTTCCTGTGGCAGTGTCCTTTCACTCGGTGAGGGACTGTATTGTTGGAATAGGCGAGCCTGCTGGCAAGTTTTCAGTCTTAAGTTTGCATTGCATTATCAGACTATATTCATCTGTGATCTGTCCATGTTTTCTTGCTGTAGGCCGTCTTCTCCAATCCCATTCTCCACTGCTTTGCTGCTTTACCTTATGGCTCTGGTATCAGATTTAGGGGGTTTGCCCCCAGCCAGTGTCAGTGAAGAAGTTTCTCTGTGATTATAGGCATCTGTGAATGACCTTTTTAGATCATCTCCTCTGCCTCAGGTTGCAGTTTTGATGTCGGGCCGATTACCCCATCTTTGGTCTTCCTCTCCTCTCCCATAGTATGAGGAGGAGGTGTTACTCTCCTAGAAGACATCTCCCAAATGAGGTCCTGGATCTTCCCGGCCTGGTGAGCACATAGGTGCACATTGTGAAATTGTGTCTCTACAGTTCCTTTTGTCTTGCATGCACTGGTTCTCTTGTTTGTCCATCTGCTGTGTCTGGCTCGGGTTTGTGTACTGGATTTTTGCATGATTCCTCACCCATTCTATGATGGGGTTTGTGTTGCATGGGGGTGTGGCCCAGATGGCTGTGCCTGCACCCTTCTAAGCTCCCCTTGGGCTAGGAGCAGGGGGCAAAATGGCTCCGCCTATCTGAGCTGCAGATGGCTGCCCTGTGCAGCATCCAACCGCTGGTGGGTGGGTCCACCATAACCCCCACCCTGTCCCCCCTCCAGAGCTCATCCAGATTAGGGGGCTTACCAAGTAAACTTCACCCCCTTTGCTCCCCGCTGACAAGGGAGCTTGGACCATACTTTTGTTTTTGTTCTGCGACCACTTAGCAAAGTCACACCACAAACAAATATTTACTTGGCCACTTCTGACCACTTCCTTTCTGACTCTCTGACCACACATGAGCCTCTTCCTGGGCTCCATCTCCTAAGGTACAAATTGCTGTACACCACAACCCTGAGACTCAGGAACCCAGAAGGGCCACTCTCCCCTACAAAGTATGGTAAACTGTCCCCACTGAGCCTGGAAGTGAAGAGTGGTTCAAAGCCAGTGGTTCAACCCCAGGCCTCAGCAAACATACCCCACAGTCCTCCAGAGTGACCTAATGTGGAGTCACAGTGGGTTCAGGAGCCTTCCCTAAGCCACCCCTATGCTGAGGAGAGTTCCTAGACAGTGATACTCACTTAAGGAGTCGCTGAGGAAGGCAAAACAGCAGAGGAGTCAGAAGTTTATTGTGCTTGGCAGAATGTGAGGGCTTCTGCTCTGGGGCCTCCAATATATTCCCTCGGAACCCAAGTCCCAACCAGTCCCTATGTCCCTAGCTGATCTTGATACAGGGTTGTGAGTGGCACAGTTAAAAAAATTATTTTGGCACCAGAGTACACTGGTGGGTGGAGACCAAGAGAAAGACCTCTCAAGAAGTAATGAGAAGCACAACAAGGCAGATAAAAGTAAGGGGCAAAGATAGTAAAGAATAAAAAGGGAAAAAATAAGGAAGGGGATGGAAGGAGATGAAAATGGTAGACTGAAAGAACAGGTCCACATCGCCTGGTCATGGGAAGCCCCTTGAAAGAGTGAGCTGGAAGTGGCAAGGAGCCATGGTGGCTGACAGAAGAGTAGCCTGTGTGGAGAGTGTGGCACCACAGCAAGGTGACATAGTGATCTGGTACCTGGAGATGATCAGGAATTTGGGAAGAAAATTTGTGCATCAACAATTGTGGAAGAAATTTGAAGCACCTTGGAAAAGGAGAGCAGTGTAGAACAGTAGAGAAGAAGTGAAGAAAAGATGATGGATAAATATTAGATTTTGCAGTGCTTGCCTCAATTTTGGAGGGGCAAAGGGCACCATCTTGGACATGTGTCTTTGGAAACTTTGGGTATTGGTGACTAGGGTAAGTAAACTGGCCATATGTGGTTTTGAGGACTTTCTATGTTCCCTGTTCAATTCCCTTGTTAATAGAACCCTGATGTTGACCTGCATTTGAGTGGCAACTGCTACACATGAGGGAAGAAAGTTGGACAGCAGAAGCTGCATTTTACAAGGTGTTTATCCTGTGGCTTGTCGGTTGGTGGCTTCTCCCTCTTTTGACCCGATTTCAATCTGAGGGCTGCAGATCCCATGGTCAAAATCTGTTTGGGGTTACCCCAGCACCAGGGAAAAGGGCAACAGCCTGGCTCACTACCCCCTATCAGCTGGGAAACACCTGGGGAAGTATCCCAGCTTCAGTCCCTGGAGGTTCTGATACCACCATACATGCATTGGGAACTCCACAGAGATTCATGGACAAGGGAGCTTCACCCAATGTTCTATATTCCCCAGAGTTGAGCACCCAGCCCTCAGTCTCACTGCACATCGAGAACCTGAACTTCCATTGTCAGCTCAGGAAACTTCCTGAGACAATGGAGATACAGAAGCTCAACTCTTCAGGAACAGGCCACAGAAACAGGCCAGACAAGTGTCCATGGTGTACAGGATGGCAAGAATGTGTCATAATTCCTGTGTCCAGTTGTGTATTCTTCATCATTCACTGTTTGATTGACTTGTCATTATTTGAAGTTTTAGTTTCTATGTGGATTCTCCACTTGGAGGAACAGAAAACTGTGACTCCTGTGGATATGTAACTGGAAGTTACAAGAAGGACCACAGGAAGGAAGGGTTCAGAGTCACCAAGACCTCTTGGAGATAGAAAAGGGGATATCTAGGACCAAGGCTGCAAACAAAGTAAAAATATTCAGGGGGATATTAGAAGCCACACACAGGAGAGGAATGGATAGGGGATGATTCCTTTGTGTTCAGCTAAACCTGGCTCTAGAATTTTCTAAGAATCTGAGGTGGGATCAGGATAAAAAGTATTTAAACTCTAACAGTGGCATCTTAACTTTAATGTTCATAGTAGACTGTGTAAAGCTGTTGGAGGATACCCCATTAACATAGCTGATTTTATGCATTGACAATAGCTTTTTAAAAAGGAGCTTCTTCCCTGTTGCTTTAGACTTGTAAAATTCATTTACTTTCAGAAGGATAGAAGTGAAGGAGGAATGATGGTGAGAAAATTGACAAGAAAATTGCCAAGAGTACTTCCAAGAAAGAGCAGGAAAACAAGAAAAAGGAGATATAAAAAATGCTTAGAAGAGAAAAAAAGGATTGATTCAGTCATTGTTGGAGGAGAATGGGGGCCCAGTGATAAGGCCAAGGCAGCCTGGGGCTTGTGGTCTTCAGCTGGCCCCAGCTAGTGAAATCATGTCCTCAGCATAAAAAAGCTGACTGTGTGTGCTGAAGGAGTCTAAAGAGTTTGGAAATTTGAATTTCATGTTGAAGTTTGTCTTATCTAATTTGACTCAAGTGCTTTTGGAGAGGCCTTGAGCAAAGTATAAGGAGAAGAACCTGCAGTTGGTTCCTGTTGAAAAGATATGAGAAATAAGCCAGGATGAGTAAAATATAGAAAATTCTTTTGTACTGTATTCCCCAGCAAGATTCACTGACTCTAGAGCTGAGGTCAGTGAAGTTCCACTTACTTGAGGGTGGTTGATTTGCTAGGGGCAGGAACATGGGGGATGGGCTTAGGTATGAGAAACCCACAGTTTGTTTATTTCTTTAGCTGTGGTGGGCAAGGTCAGTGGGCCAACAAGGTTGAGTTTTGTGAAATAGGTTGACAATAGTTTTGGTTATGGTCAGTGAGCAACGTTTGGGTTGGGTGATGTCAACATGGGAGTTTTTTAGCATCTTTAATTCTCTCATGGGTGGAGACTCACAGTACTTTCTATCTCACCTTTCACCTGTGACTTGGAGTTTTTCTACTGTCAAAAATTAAAGAAGGATGTCATAAAAGAAAAAGAACATCATATCTTCAACCACATGCTTGGAAGAATTCAGAACAGATGCCAAAGGAGCAAAAAGAAAGATGCCCTTCATTTGGAATATGTGCTTTTGTAACTCAAATTAACTGGACATGTGGTGAGGTGACCAGGGACTAAGATTTGTGTTGGACAATAGTGGGGTAACTGGGTTTTTCATATTTATCTTGCACATATTTAGATAATCACTTTCTTGCTTAGTAATATAGTTTGATCACTTTAAGAGTTTTGTCTGGCTTGGAAATTACAGAAAGCTGTAGACTGGAAAGAATCCAATTTTAAAGCTATTTTTCTCTTTAGATTGTAAGAGAGGGCCTTGAGTTGGCAAGCAAAAGATATATGAATGATAAAGGTAACTTGTGTGTAGAAATTTAAGAGTTAAAAATAAAGACTGCTGCTCCATTGGTATCAGATTGCAAGGTTAAGGTTTATCCTCGGTTTAGGAAAAGCTGGAAACAAAGGATTTTGTTTTTAGTACAAAAGAAAACCTGCCTTGGACTTCTGATAAAAAAGCCAAACAGTAATTTCCTCATTTGCAGGAAGAGGGTTGTATTCTAGTGCTTCCTTTACTAACTTGTAATTTAAAAATATGACTATAATGTAAATCCATGGTTATTCGTACACACTCAGGTTAAGTTATATCAGAAAAATCTAATCATGTCAACACTGATAAACCTTGTCACATAGTACATGTGCTCACCACAAATTAAAGAGGATTCAAAAGGTACAGGGCTTTCTCCCCATCCAATTACCCCTGACAATGTGGCCCCAGTTCTGCCCTGTTCCCTCAGGGCCTGTGAATAATAATCTTGCTGTGTTTCTAATTTCCTGGTAGTCATTGCTGATGGCTCTGAGAATCTTCACAGGAACATTAAAGTGGGTTCCACAGCATTGTTTCTGAACTTTGGAGTCTGTGAGGGCCTTAGGGGAGACCCAGGTGACAACCACAGGTCAGCTACACCCAATGAAATAACACAGAAACAATGAAACATTAATAAATTACAGCTGCTCTGAACACAAGATGGATGAAAGTGGAAAAGATAAGGGGGATCGGAAAGTAGAATACAGTGAATGACATGAAAATCTCACATATCAACCTGTGAGGTAGCTGCAGACTTGGGAAGTAATTGCAGAGACCAGGCTTTATAGGGAAAGGTTATTGTGGGTTGGGGAAAAGGAACCCACTATACAATCTGGAGAAAAGTTCCCCAAGGCCATTTTGGAGCTCAGTTATTTGTGGGGAGAAGGAGAATGTAAGTGCCTCATTGTCAAAGGCCGTCTGGGCCTGGCGGCCCAGGCTGGTGAACTCATGACTTTAGCATGCTTAAGCCAAGTGTTTTTGAGGTCCCATGTTGTAGTCTGTCATATCTAGTTGACTTACATGCTTTTGGAGCGGCTGTGAGCTAGGTCTGAGTAAATGGACTTTGTTGGTTCCTATATCCTGGAGCTTTTAATGTTGCCTAAAGTAAGGTGGAGGCTAAAAGGAAAAGAAAACTTCATGCTTTCAACTACATGCCTTGAGAAAGCTGGAACACAACAAGGAAAAGAAAGATGCCTTTCATTTGAAAAAGAAGCTGGTATCCCAATATGGGAAGTGCTATTTGTTGGTAAGACTTAAGCATTACCATTACCTGTGTATGAAAGATATGGTGGTTAAGAAAGAACTAAGCCTGATAGAATATTAATCTCTTTGTTACTGAAAATATTAAGTAGGGCTTGATCAGCAGCATTATGCTAATTTAACTCCCTGTGCTAGCATTCTAAGACCCTGGGAGGGGATCATATCTGAACCAAGCCAGATTGATAATCTCATCATCAAGATTCATGATGGGAGGGGGAGCAAGGTAAAGGGGATAAAAGAGAAAGGTGCAGGAGCTGAGGGGTGGAGATTTTGGTGGAGTATCTTGAGATTAGTTGAGAAGAGAGCTGATCATATAACAGGATATGGAGCAGAAGCTAGGAGCTGTTGAACATTTTGGAGTTCCCAGCTTTCCAGTCTTTGAAGATCTGGAAGCTGAAAGAAGGTGGAGAAGAAGAGTTCACCACAGATTGCTGAGCTTCCCTGAGGACCCAGAGAGGAGAACAAGTGAGAGACAGAGAGTGAGAGAGGCACCAAGCTGAACATTGTGATCGGTGCAGAACTCATTCCATAATGACTACAGTTACTGAGGACTGAGGACAGTGACATAACCTGGTGGTTTCAGATTGAACTATACTAAGGCTGAGGTAAAACCCATGCAGCTCTCTGAAGAGCAGACGTGGGATTCCTTTCTATTCTGGATACTTGTGAAGGTGTGGACTATTAGACTCTTCTACTCTGTCTTTTCCTATTTGTGAAAAAAAACACTGTGCTTACCCTTATCACAAATGTTTTATCTATGACCAACTACTTGTGTGAGGGTTGAAGAATCCTCACTGACCAAAATTAAAAAGGGTGATCCCGTCAACCAAAAATAATCTGAATCAATCTAAATTAGACAAGGTCCCACACTAAGTGCAAGTCTCCAGACAATTTCGACTCCTTCAGCACTCATCATCAGCTTATACATGATAGC
This sequence comes from Uropsilus gracilis, assembly GCA_004024945.1. NCBI lineage: Eukaryota > Metazoa > Chordata > Mammalia > Eulipotyphla > Talpidae > Uropsilus > Uropsilus gracilis. Next base: position 52,219 of record PVHY01005735.1, on the reverse strand, counting down.
CTCATAAGTTCAAATGTCCCAGACCATTGTCTGTTTTTAGGAAAACCTCAAGGTCTCTCTGGTTTTCTTTCTGCTGCAGCCCACGCTACTCCCAAAGGCTAGCCCCATGGTTACCCCAAATTCACAAGTCCCTCACAAACCCATGCCAATTCTTGGTCTGACTCTCTGCCTTGGCTGTCGTCCCAAAGCTGGGCCTTCATTTTCCAAAAACTGTTGAGCCCCACCTTTCTTCAAAGGGTATTTTTATCATTTCTCCTTATTCCTCCCACCTTGCCTCAGAGGGAAATCCCCTGTCAAACACCTCATACCATAAAAGTTTAGTTTTCTTTTCTGCCCCTTCTATCCTTACGAAAGAAAACTATGAATTCTAATGAGGGCCAGGAACCACATCTTGGCAGAGTCAACCTAAGCTTTGTTAACCTAGGCCCTGAAACAATCAACTTAGAATTCAATCTTCATAATATTGTCAAGTCCTTCTTAAATTTAAATTTTTAAAGCAAAAGGTCAGTAACTTTCATTTTCCGCTGCATTTTCTTCCAATGTTGCTATAAATGCATAACACATACACTATGTTAATGGCAGAGGACACTACAACACAATGACCACCAGGAAATTAGAAACAGTTCTGAGGAAAAAGTGTCTATCTGGGGCCACATCCTGAGGGGGAGTGGGATGTGGAGACTGCTCTGTACCACTGTGATTCCTCTTTCATTTGAGGTGAGCATGTGTAAAATGTGACAAGGTTTAGCAGTGTTGACCTGATTAGATTTTCCTCAGCTAAGCAAATCTGAGTGTGTAAGACCACACATGGATTGACATTGTATTTATGCCTTTTTTTTCATACTCAGTACAAGAAGCACTAGACAACATCCACTCTTTCTGCAAATGAGGAATTACTGTTTGGCTTTATGCCTACTATGGACATTACAGTTAAAATGCCACTGTTAGACTTTTAAGACATTTTATTGTGAGTCTCAAATCGGGTGGGAAAAACAGACAAACCAAATAACCAAACTTGCAAAGGGGAGCAGCTGGCACTTTAACGCCAGCCACATACCAGGTTCTTCCCAGCCCATGCATGCAGTAGCAAGACCACATAAACCTTAAGAGGGAGGCAAAAACAAATTTACTTAATAAAAGACAAATGAAACAAAAGGCACTGAGGGGTACAAGGGAACCCCTTTGTTGATCTTACCATGCATTCCACTCTCTAGTCCAAGGCACACATGGCTGCAGCAGCCATGTGCATCCACAAAATGGTGACTGTCCCATGTTGAGCCAGATGAAGGAGTTAAGATGACACTCTCACTCCTTCAAAGACTCAGATCCACTCACTGCAAGCCAGAAGGAGCCAAGAGGGTGTCAACAATCCTCCAAAAGCAGGAGATTCGAATCCATCAAGGAAGACCAGGGTGGCATCCTCAATTCTTCTCCAAAATGCACTGACCCGACATTCTTTCAGCTCCAACGCCAAAGTGACCCAGCATCAGCAAAACTCATTTGATACAGCAACATGGCAAACACTTCAGACATCTCACATTGAAAACAGCAACACAGCAAATTCTCTTCAGTTCTCCAGAAGACTTCCAAGCTTCACAGTTTAAAAATTAAACCAAATTTTCAAGTACCAAGTTTCCAAGACAGCTCACACAGGGCACAAGTTTCTCTAACATGCTTTCCCGGGCTCCTCACTTGCCCGGGCTGGGAATGGAAACCCATAGCTTGGCTTCCATCCCTCCCTGCTGCCCCACATGACAAAGGCAGCTCCAAGGCCTCCCAACCTCCCTGTTGCTTCTCTCTGCTCCAACCTTCTCTGTTTTCTTCTGTACCTTTCTGTCCTCTTCTGCACTGTTCTCTCTTGTTCTCTGTCTCTTTCCCTGTCTTTATATCTATCCCCTCCCTGATCCTCTAATCCTCTTTTCTCCGGAGATGGCTAAACTTCCCTTCTCCAAGTCTCTACCCACCAATGCTAACAATAGCCATTTTAATGCATCAACACCAGTACTGGGGGCCACAGGCCCCTAACAAGTCCACCTCAATTTCTGGAAAGTTCTAGAGCTAGGATTAGTTGAATAGACAGAAATCATCCCTTTGCCCAAATATTTGCCATTTGTGGTCTATGGCTTTCTCCTCTGAATATTTCAACTTCATTTATAGCCTTGGATCCAGGGAACCCTTTTCTTCTCCAGGAGCTCTTGGAACATCCAGGCCCTTCTCGTTGTCCCTGCTGGTAACTTCCAGTCGTGTTTCCAAGGGAGTTACAAAGAGTTTTCTGCTCCTCCAAGTGGGGAATTCACATTAGCAAAACTTTAAGAATGACAAGTCTATTAAATTGTGAATGATGAAGAACAAAGAATTAGACTCAGGTCACTTCCTTGCCCTCCTGTGTGACAGGGCTGCCTGTCTGTGTTGGTCATGGGGCCTATTCCCAAGGAGCTGAGTTTTTGTGTCTCCATTGCCTCAGGGAGTTTCCTGAGCTGACAATAAACAGCTGGAGCCCCAGGCTCTGGGTGTGTGGTGAGACTGAGGGCTGGGTGCTCAGTTCTGGGGGACACAGAACACTAGGTGATGCTCCCTTGTCCATGAGTCTCTGTGAAGCTCCTGCCACCTGCATGGTGGTATTGATGGGTAGCAGAAAGTTTGAACTGGGTCTCACATTAAGCACCAAAAAAGTAAACAATGTCTCCTCCCCTAATGGCACAGGCAGCTCCCTCCTCCCCAGGGATAGCACTCCCCTGGGAAAGGAAAATAAATAGATACACAGCTCCTGCCTGGTAGATAACCCAGCACATGTGCTCATAAATTTAATGTATGTCTTTAAACATGTCTGCCATATTTTACCTCTGCTTAGTTTTGGAATAAGAATGCAGATGTGTAATCTGAGCTTTGCAAAATTAATTAAAAAGACCTGCAAATGAGCAGTCAGGGTGACTGAGTCTCTCTTGGCTTGGTCTACCCTCAGTCGAGCTTTTCTAAATAAACTTTCTCAAACTTTTTCTTTTGCCTTTGTCTTTCTGTGTCTGTGTTTATGCTGAGCAGCATTGTCTACAACCTAATAATTGGAGGTTCCACTGAGATTTGGGCATCTCGGCCGCTGTTGCCAGCACAACCCCCATCTTTCTCTTGAGAATGAAAGTATGTCTGTGTGTGTGTATGCCTGCAGCAGTGACTGTTTTGGCCCCAAGGCTTCGGCTACAGGTTCTGAGTGGGCTCTAACCTCTGGTTCCTTAAATTCCATACTGGCTTATGGAGATATGTCTGTTAGAGACAAAACCATCCCAGGGCCTTGTACTGGATCTCCCATGCTGAGGAGTTTTTTATACTCCTTTTGGAGTAAGGCCAGCAAGCATCAGAGTGTTGCCCATCCCACTCACTGTCCCCTTTCCTGGGATCTGTGATCTTGGAACTTTCTCTTCCTTTCCTCTCTCCCTCCCACTGATACCAAAGAACTCACCAAAACTGGCATCAGGAGATCTGAAAAAGGGTCCCCTCACATAAAGAATTGGGTTTTGGGTTTTGGATGAGTAAATTGTAGACTGCATTTTAGGTTTTGTTAAAGGGTCCTTTTTGATAAGCCATCTTCTGGGAACACTGGATGCAGCCATGATTTCCAGAGGGTAGGTCGTCTGTGTCAGCCCTTGGATGTATTGGGATGCCCCAATACAAAAGGCAAAATTTAGTTTGTTTCCTGCTTCTGTTTCATTGTTTTGTTGTTGTTGTTGTTGTTTTGTGTTTTGTTTTGTTTTGACTGCCTTACTTGTATCTGTTCTGTCTTGGGTTTTGTCTGTTCTGTTTTGGGTTTTGTCCTTTGTTGTTTTGTGTTTAATTTTTAATAGTAGCAGCATGGGACAGAAAACATCAGTCCTGGATGATCCATTTAACTGTATTCCCGGACATTCTAAGTTCTTCCAAAAGAAAGCCAGATGGAAAATACGGTTAAAGTGTTTTCTTTAGAGTGTTAGCTCCATGCCTTCCAGGTTGCTGGCCGGATGATAAAAGCATGCCTTAAAGATTCATTTCCTATCTCTGCTTTAATTGGCCTTAGATGAGGGAACCTGGGCGTTGGTCTGGATGACCCTCTAGCAGTGCTGCCAGGTGATTTCACTCAATGACTAATCCATGCCTGATTCTAGCACCTGCTATTGCTCTCACGCATCAATTTTAATTTGGGGAGCAAATTCATATATTATTTATTTATTTATTTATTTATTTATTTATTTATTTATTTATTTATTTATTTGGGGGAGCAAATTTAATTTGGGGAGCACTTTTGTTATGCTCCCAGGTTTTAGGCCTTTTGGCCTTGGTTGGTTTAGCGATTCTTGCTGTTTGCTTTTGATTTGGCTTTTAGGTTTGGCAAATGTGGCCACTGGTTTAAGATTCCTTGCTTTGATCTGGTCTGTCTCAGAGCTGTCTCAGTATTTTGGTATTTTTTTTAGTTTGTTTTAGGACTATGATTAAAATGTGTGGTGATATAGCACCCATTCCTGGTATCAGACTCTTGGGATGTAGTCTTGCAAACTGGTTTAAGTTATGTTTATATTCCTAAACATATTGATACAGCACTGTGATATTATTTGGCTTACATATGTACTGGGGTCTGAGAAAAAAATGGTCTCTTAATGGCACTCCAACCTATCTCATTGCTTTGCAATTAATTTTATATTTTAAAAGTTCAGCTCCTGGGGTGTGGTGGCCAGGTCAGCGAGGGACTCTTTCAGTGGCTCCCACAGCCGGTCGGGCATTGTTGCAAACTCCAAGTGAGAGACTTCTTGGCCATTTCTTCTGTGCACTCCAACCCAATGATCCGAGGATTGCGTGTGCAGCTCTCTCCTGGGGTGTGGTGGCCGGGGCAGCGAGGGACCCTTTCCACGGCTCCCACAGCCTGTCGGGCATTTTTGCAAACTCTAGGTAAGAGGCTTCTGGGGGCGCCGGTGCCAATAGAGACTCTCGATAGAGAGTATACTCTCAATAGAGAGTACAAAAGTAAAACACAGAACACACAGTCCAGAAACAAAGGGAAGGAATTCAGTCCTAAAAACAGCCAACAGAACCAATAAATTATACAGGCACAAAGGCAGAAATCACCACAGACTGATATACTTCAACATGCCAACCAATACCAGAGCAGTCGTTGCTCAATATGTGGAGCAAACCCAAAGGGAAAACACATGACGGAAGAAAAATACAAATATTCAAGTGAGCCCAAAGGGAAATAATCCATTTCCAAAGGATAAACAACCCCCAGAAACCAACATGGATGACATTGAAGAAATGCTCTTTATGTCAAATAAAGAATTCACACACAAGATAATAAAATCAATCAATGAGCTAAAAGGAGAAGAAGAAAAATATAAAAAGGAATGTAGCAAAATGAACATCATCATTGGCGAAAAGAAGAATGAGATTGAAACTCTAAATAAGAAAATGAAGGAGATGCAGTATATAAAAGGAGCCATAAGAGACCTTAAAAATACTGGGAAAGGTCATAAAAGCAGAATGGAAGAAATTGAAGAATGAATCAGCACACTGGAGGACACAGAAATACAGAGAACTAAAAGAGAAAAAGAGAGTGATAAACATAACAAGAAGACAGTGGAAAAAATCAGACAAATATCAGATACCCTAAAGAAAGGAAATATAAGAGTAATTGGGATCCCAGAAGGAGAAGAGAAAGACATAGGAAATGATAGGCTTTTTAAAGCAAAAATAGAAGAGAACTTCCCAAACTTGAAGAACAAAATGAAAATAGGCATACAGGAAGCAAAAAGAACACCAAACTACTTTAATGAAAGAAAAACCACAGCACGACACATAATTGTAATACTCCCAAGAGTTCAAGATAAAGAAAAATAATGAGTATGACTAGAGAGAGGAAACAGATAACCTACAAAGGAAAACCCATTAGAGTGACCTCAGGCTTCTCTGAAGAGACACTCCAAGCAAGAAGGGAATGGAGCCTGTTATTCAAAAAATTCCATGACAAAAAATGCCAGCCAAGAATACTCTACCCTGCAAAGCTGTCCTTCCTCTATGAAGGAAAAATTAGAACCTTCTCAGACAAACAAAGTCTCCAAAATTTTGCTACCACCAAACCCCCACTCCAAGAAATATTGGGAGAAGCCTCAGGACCAAAACCCTCAGATGAATATATAGAATGTACATAACAAGAAACCAAAGCAGATCTTCAAAATGACCTCTAGAAAACCAACACTAGAACCCCACACATCAATAGTCACTCTAAGTGTCAATGGTCTAAATTCATCAATCAAAAGACACAGAGTTGCAGACTGGATCAAAAGAGAGAACCCAACATTCTGCTGTCTCCAAGAAATACATCTAATCCCTAAAGATAAGCAAATACTGAATGTAAACGGATGGAGAACAATTCAACAAGCAAACGGTCCCACGAAAAAGGCAGGGGTAGCCATTCTTATAGCAGATAAAACAGATTTCATAATAAAAAAGTGACAAAGGATAAAGACGGACACTACCTAATGGTATATGGTTCATGGTCACCAAAAAAAAAAATCTTAACAATTATCAATATATACTCACCTAATGAGGGAGCAACAAAATTCATAAGACAGCTGCTAGCAGAACTGAAAACAAATATTGGTCAAAACACATATGTTGTAGGAGACTTTAACACCCCACTCTCATCAAAAGACAGATCAGTAAAACAAAAACTGAACAAGGACACAAAAGCTCTAAAGGAAGACCTAGACCAAATGGACCTAATAGATATCAACATTACTCTGCACCCCCTAAAAAGGGAATACACCTTCTTTTCAAATGCACATGGATCCTTCTCTAAAATTGACCATATATTAGGACACAAGGAAAACCTGAACAAATACACAAAAATCAAAATTATACCAACTTATTTCTCTGATCATAAAGGCATCAAACTAGAAATTAACAATGAAGAGAAAGCAATAAGAGTGCCCAATACATGGAGACTGAACGATATACTACTAAACGAAAAATGAGTAACTGAAGAAATTAAAGAAGAAATTTAAACCTACCTCGAAACAAATGACAAAGATGACACAACATTCTAAAATGTCTGGGACTCAGCAAAAGCATATCTAAGAGAAAGGTTCATGGCAATACAGGCCCATATCAAAAACCAAGAAAATATCCAAAGGAAAAACCTCATATCCCAACTAGAAAAATTAGAAAAAGAACAACAGGGAAAGCCAAAGCCCAGTAGAAAACAAGAAATAATAAAAATAAAAGAAGAAATAAATAACATAGAGACCAAAAAGACTATCCAGAAAATCAACAAAACTAAGAGCTGGTTCTTTGATAAAATAAATAAAATTGATAAACCCCTTGCAAAGCCCACAAAGAAAACACTCAAATAAACAGAATCACAAACGAGAAAGGAGAAATCACCACAGACACAAAAGAAAGCCAAAGGATAATCAGAAACTACTATGAACATCTATATGGAAACAAATGCAACAACCTAGATGAAATGGACAGATTCTTGGAAAAATACAACTACCCAAAATTGAACAAAGAAGTAATAGAGAGTCTAAATAATCTGATGACAAGCAGTGAAATTAAAGCTGTCATAAAAACTCTCCCTAAAAACAAGAGCCCAGAACCAGATGTCTTTACAAATGAGTTCTACATGACATTCAAAGAGTAAATAACACCTATCTACTAAAATTCTTCCCAAAAATTGAGAAAGAAGGGAAGCTCCCAAACACATTCTATGAAGCAAATATCATACTCATACCAAAACCAAATAAAGACAGCACTAAGGAAGAAATCTATAGACCAATTTCCCTAATGAACACAGATGCAAAAATTTTAAATAAAATAATAGCAAACTGAATCCAATGATGCATAAAAAGCATTATTCACCATGACCAAGTGGGATTTATCCCAGGGGCACAAGGATGGTTCAACATCTGGAAATCAATTAACATAATGCACAATATCAATAAGAAGAAAAACAAAAACTACGTGATCATATCAATAGATTCAGAGAAAGCATTCAACAAAGTCCAGCACCCATGCATGATAAAAACCCTTGAAAAACTAGGGATCAAAGGAACATACCTCAACATAATAAAAGCTATCTATGACAAACCTACAGCAAACATCATCTTAAATGGGGAAAAACTAAAATAATTTCAATTAAGATCTGGAACTAGGCAACGATGCCCTCTCTACCCACTAATTTTTAACATCATATTGGAAGTTCTAGCCAGGGCAATAAGGCAAGAAAAAGATAGAAAAAGTATACAAATAGGAAAAAAGGAACTGAAGCTATCATTATATGAAGATATGATTCTTTATGTAGAGAACCCCCCAAAAATCCACAGAAAAACTTCTTGAAACAATAAACCAGTTCAGTAAGGTAGCCGGCTACAAAATCAACACAAAGAATTCAGTAGCCTTCCTGTACGCAAAAAGCCAAGCAGAAGAAGAAATTAAAATGTCATCCCATTTACCATCGCACCAAAAACAACTAAATACCTGGGAATAAACCTAGCAAAACACATAAAACAACTATACAAAGAAAACTTTAAAACACTACTATAAGAGATAGAAGACACAAGGAAATGGAAAGACATCCCTTGCTCATGGATCGGAAGAATTAACATCATCAAAATGGCCATTGTACCAAAAGTAATCTACAGATTCAATGCAATCCCCTTAAAAATTCCAATGACATTCTTTAAAGAGATAGAACAAAAATTACAAAAATTCTTATGGAATAACAAAAGACCTCAAATATCAAAAAACACCTCTCCAAAAAAAGACAGAATGGAGGCCTAACTATTCCAGGCTTCAAGCTATATTACAAAGTCATAATACTTAAAACAGCATAGTACTGGTACAACAACCAACAATCAGACCAATGGAACAGAATTGAGAGTCTGGAAATAAAACCACACATACATAATCAACTAATCTTTGACAAAGCAGTGAAAACTTGCATTGGAACAAAGATAGCCTCTTCAATACTGGTGCTGGGAAAACTGGACTAAGACATGCAAAGAAATGGACCAAGACAACTCCCTCACACCATGTACAAAAATCAATAAAAATGGATAAAAAACTTAGACATCAGACCTAAAACCACAATATACATAGAGGAAAACTTAGGCAAAACCCTCCATGAACTACAATTCAGAAATCCCTTTCTGGAATCATCTGCAGAAGGCAAAAAATTGAAGGAAAACAAATGGATGGAACTACATCAAACTAAAAAACTTCTGTACAGCAAAAGAGACAACAGAAAAAACTAAAGAAGCCCAACCAAATGGGAAAAATAAATTTGCCCTCCACAGGAGTGATAAGGGATTAATAACACAGATCCACAAGGAACTCACACAACTAAACAAGCAAAACAAGAACCTCAATCAAAAAGTGGGGAGAAGAACTAAAAAAATGCTTCTCCATAGAGAAATACGAATGGCCAACAGGCACGTGAAAAATTGCTCAATGTCACTAACAATTAGGGAAATGCAAATCAAAACCACAGTGAGATACCACCTTACACAAGTGAGAATGGCCCACATCAAAAAAACAGGCAACAGCAAATGCTGGCGTGGATGTGGAGAGAAAGGAACACTCTTACACTGCTGTTGGGAATGTAAACTGGTCCAGCCACTATGGAAATCTGTGTGGAGAACCCTCAAACTAATGAAAATGGAGCTACCATTTGACCCAGCAATCGCTCTTCTGGGAATCTACCCAAAGGAGACCTCAGTATGGGTATAAAGAGACACCTGTGCCCAGATGTTTATTGCAGCACTATTTATAATTGCAAGGTCGTGGAAACAAACCAAATGTCCCAAAACAGATGAGCGGATGAAAAGGATGTGGTATATATACACAATGGAATGTTAGTCATCAATTAAAAATGGCAAATTAGATGAATTTATGATAACATGGGTGCATCTAGAAGAAACAATATTAGCAGAAATAAGTCAAAAAGATAAAGACAGACACAAAATGGATTCACTACTATGTGGGACTTGGGAAAGATAAACAAAAAGCTATGAAGAAAAGTTAAAAAAAAAGCTAACAACCAAATTGAAAGACACAACTCGGGGCGGGGGACGGGACAGAGGGGGGAAGGTGGGGGGGTGAATCCTGGGGATTACAGGGATGTGAAATTTATATAGAAATAAGTTATTTGCTTTAAAAAAGAAATAAATAAAATAAAAAGTATCAGACAAGTCATAAAAAAATAAAAGTTAAAGAAGTTTTGCAGACTCTTTAAATAAGTAAACAACAATAAGTAGGTACTGTGCCAGGGAGGGTAAAGTAGCCACTTGAAAATATGTTTAGGGGCATTTAAACATTTTACTGTTCTAGAATCTCTTTGTGATTGGTTTTCCCTCCTAGTTCTCACATTCTGCACTCCCAGGGTGGTTGTGTTTGGATTCACAGCTCTTTTCTCAGAGTTTTTCTACTTTTAATTGCCTTAGGTTTGGGATCTTATTAGTCAAAATTTACTGTTTTGTGCTAGCTTTCCTAAATGTTACCGCCTATATCTTCAGGAAAAAATGTTTTGGTTAGTCTTTCTGTAATTTACTGCCCTTGTCTCCTCTGTCTCCCAAAGTTCACTAGGACTTACTAACTTATTTTTAGACTTTTATGGCATTGAACATCAAAATTTGGTTTAAAAAGAGATAAATTAATGATATTTTTGAAAAAAGAATAGGTTTAGAGGAGGCAGATGTTGCCATGTGGACAGAGGTGCATCCCGCAGTTCCAGCAGTGCCAAATGAGAAACCTGTCTTTTATTCAGGGTCAGTGATGATGGCAGAAACATTTTAAAAAAAGTTTAAAAGGTGTTCCCATCTTAAAATAACACAGTACTCATTTTACAATACCCATGGAGAAGACTTGCCCTGGTTATAAAAAGTGCTTCCATGATAGGGAAAAAATAAAGGAAAACTATTTTATTGCCCAGTTAGGCCAGGAAGCACACCTATGGTGGAATCAGGATTTGCCTATTGCTCTATTGAGGTTGAGATTAGCTTCCCAAAGCATGCTCAGTTTATGCCCTTAAAAATAATCTACAGATGACCATGCCATGCCAAACTCAAACTGATGCCAGAACCCCAATATGGAGAGTATTAAAGTTTAGGTATTCTAAACTTCATTAGCTGTGTCTAAAAAATTAGCTGTGTCTAAGAAACACAGAGATAAAAAATGAAGGTAAGGGTACTTTTACTTTGCTGTAAACCTCAGGTGTAAAAGAGGAAATGTATCACTTAGAGAGTGTGCAGAGAAAAATTAGAGCATTTGACTTTTAGAAAAAAAAACAGAAATAAAAAAAAACAGGGAAAAAAGGGAGGGACTTGGGGAGAAGAGAGATATGAGAATGGCAGGTGTATAGAGAGTAGCCCCAGTGACCAGGATGGGCAGAAGTCCCTGGAAGAGTGAGCTGGTGGTGGCAAGGGACCATGGTGGCCAGCAGTAAAGTAGCTGGTGTGGAGAGTTTGGCACCTCAACAAGGAGGTGTGGAGATGGCTAGGGATTTGGAAAGTTGGTTTGTGCATCAGCAATTGTGGGGGAAAATTTTCTTTTGAAGAGCTTTGGATAAGTAGAGCAGCTCAGAACGCTGGAGAGAGACAAAAACAAAGATGCTGTAGAATGACTAGACTTTTTAGGGTACCTGCTTTCAGGTTTGGAGGGGCAAAGGGACACTATTGTGAACATGTGTCTTTGGGACTTTTGAGACTGAACTGATGGCTGGGGTAAGATGCTTGCCAATTGTGGCTTTGAGGTTTGTTTTTTGTTTTCCCTATTGAAGTCCCTTGTTAACAAACCCTGTTGTTGCACTGCATTCAACTGGCAACTGCTAGGTGTGGGTGGTGCAAACCAGAGGGAACCTGGGTGGCAGAGACCACATTCTGAATGTAGCTTGTTCTTTAGAGGCTTCTGCCTTTTTGCACCCAATTTCAATAGATTTGTTAAAATCATGCTCTTTAGAGTTCCTGTACATTCATTCAAACTGAGTTATCATTTTCTACTAAAAACTTGGAAAACAGGAACACCAGCAGTTCAGTTAGCTTAAGGGGTGGACTGGACTGTGTAAAGTACACCTATTGACTGACCCCAACATCAGTCAAGCTTGCTGGAATCAAGCCTTAAATCCACCATACCAAATTCAAAAAGGCACCAAAAATTCAATAACATCAAGGGAATAAAAAGACTTAAAGTTGATTTTAAAAATATTAAAAGAGGAACTGAAGCTATCACTATATGAAGATGATATGATTCATTATGTAAAGAATACCCAAAAAATGTACAGAAAAAAATCTTGAAACAATAAAACTTCAGTAAGGTAGCCAGTTACAAAATCAACACACAGAAGTCAGTATCCTTCCTATATGCAAAAAACCAAATAGGAAATGAAGAAATTACAAAAACCATATTATTTACCACCACACTAAAAACAGTTAAATACCTGGGAATAAACCTAAGAAAACACATGAAAGAACTACACAAAGAAAGCTTAAAAACACTGCTAAAAGACATAGAAGAAGACATAAGGAAATGGAAAGACATTTTCTGCTCATGGATTGAAGAATCAACATCATCAAAATGGCCATCCTTCCAAAAGATTCAATGCAATCCCTATAACAATTCCAATGACATTCTTTAAAGAGATAGAACAAAAATTACAGAAATTCATATGGAATAACAAAAGACCTCAAATATCAAAAAGCCTCATGGCCTAAATAAGAGAGAATGGAAGTCTAAATATTCCAACCTTCAAGTTATACTACAAAACCATAATAATTAAAACAACATGGTACTGGTACAACAATAGACAATCAGACCAATGGAACAGAATTGAGTGTCTGGAAATAAAACCACACATATATAGTCAACTCATCTTTGACAAAGGAGTGAAAAACTTACATTGGAACAAAGATGGCCTCTTCAATAAATGGTGCTGGGAAAATTTGACTAAGACCTACCAAAAAATGGACCAAGACAACTCCCTTACTCCATGTATAAAAATCAACTCAAAATGGATAAAAGACTTAGATGTCATATCTGAAACCACAAAATACATACAGGAAAACTTGGACAAAACCCTCTATGAATCACAATTTAGAAATCCCTTTCTGGAAACATCTACAGATGGCAAAAAAATGAAGGAAAACATAAACAAATGGCACTACATAAAATTAAAAAGCTTCTGTACAGCAAAAGAGAAAACAGAAAAAAAAAACTGAAGAAGCCCAACAAAATGGGAAAAACATTTTGCCCTCCACAAGAGTGATAAGGGATTAATAGTGAAGATTCACAAGGAAATTACACAACGAAACAAAAACAAAACAAGGAGTCCAATCAAAAAATGGGGAGAAGAATTAAAAAGACATTTCTCCAAAGAAGAAATACAAACGGCCAACAGGCACATGAAAAATTGCTCACCGTCACTAGCAATCAGAGCAATGCAAATCAAAACCACAATGAGATACTACCTTACACCATTAAGAATGGCCCACATCAAAAAAAATCAGGCAGCAACAAGTGCTGGCATGGATGTGGAGAGAAAGGAACATTCTTACACTGCTGGTGGGAATGTAAACTAGTCCAGCCACTATGAAAAGCAGTGTGGAGGACCCTTCAACTAATGAAAATGGAACTACCATTTGACCCAGAAATCACTCTTCTGGGAATCTACCCAAAGCAGACCTCAATGTGGATACAAAGGAACACCTGTGCTTGGATGTTTATTGCAGCACTATTTATATTAGCAAGGGATGGAAATAAACCAAATGTCCCAAAACAGATGAGTGGATGAAAAAGATGTGGTATATATACACAATGAAATATCATTAATCAATTAAAAATGACAAATTGGATGACTTTATGGTAACATGGATGAACCTAGAAGAAATGTGTTTAAACACTATTTAAAAATAGTGTTTATGCCTGTGCTAATAACGTATCCTTATCTCTTTAGGGGACAGCATACCATTCAGATAGGCTAAAAAGTTCTGAATGTAGTTGGCAAAACATGTTTTGAATGTCTCTTAGTTTTATCCTGCAGATGGGACTTATGCTAAATAGATTTTGACATCATGCTTAGCAGGGTGTATACTCCCCAAGAAAATCTGTAAAGTTATATTTTGATTCAGTATTTAGACAAGCCCATGACTGACTTTAATCAGGGGACTGTTATAAGTGAAAAAAAAAAAAAGTTAAAGTTAAAATTGGTAAATGTGTCATCTGCCAAAGAATATGTTTCTTTCTCAGGATGTAGGCAGAAGTTGCTGGAATTTGAATGCAAAAATTAACCCTGCTTTTATGAAATGTGTTTTCCTTCTGTCTTATCCCCTTTGGGATTCTAACTGAATACAGGTAGGATACTATAGACCTTTTTTTTACCAGTATCTCCAAAATCAAAAATAAAATGTTACAAAAATTAAGGGGGTTTAAAGGAAAACTTTTATCTGAGCTGGTCCAGGTAACCCAAAAGGTATTTACTTAAATAGATACCCCGGGGGGGGGGAACAGACTAAAAATATGGCCAAGATTACTGGAAAATAAGGGACCAGTGTGCTACTGTAAAGTTACAGAAAGTATTATATGCATATTGTAAAGTAAAGAGAGAGAGAGAGAAAGAGAGAACATGTGACTTGGGTGTAGGAGAGTTAAGTGAGTTATGCAGAGTAACTGGATCAAAGAGAAAGACCAGAAGAAAATAAATTAAAAGGAGAGTACATAGAAGCATCTGGAATTTCAGAGCCAGAAGAATGTCAGATGTGGCCAAAAGAGAACAGAGTCCAGAGTAAACCTAGGATTGTTCAAACTTGGTGGCAAATGGGACTTAAGACCCAGCGTTAGCTTCAGAGACTAGTCCTGCTCAGCCTTTGTACTCCAGCTCAGGGGCAGGACTCCCCCTGGGAGGTCTGAAACCAAACAACAGGCCCCTGAAACTCTTGAGGGAACTCTGAGGCCCCTGATGTCAATTAAGCCATCCTACCTCTATGTGAATGAGACCAGGGACATAATCAAGGAAGTGTACCTCTCAAAAAGATTAGACTATGTTGCCGCTGGAAGGTCTGCTTGTCTCTGGGTGATTACAGGATACTGGGGTGAGACCTGTATATCATCAAACCCTATGCGATTGAGACTCTCCTCAGGAGCACCGTGGACAGGTGACTCTCTAATGCCCACATTACTCATTGTCTCAGCCATGCATCCCCTCTGTAGGAGTCAAGTATGCAGGGACTGCAGTGGTTACCTTAGAATGAACTGTTGGTAACAAGTCTTAGGCCATGGTATGTTGGCACAGAGGGTTGAGTGCATAGTATTGGCCCAGGTCTCAGATAATAGGAAGAATAAAACTGTTAATACCTGCGCCAAGAGCGAGTATGCCTTTAAAACCATGCACATTCATAGGATGCAATATAAAGAGAAGGGACTCTTAACATCAGGGGGGCAGGACATTAAGAATGCAAAAATAAAAAAAAAAATCCTGCCCTACTAAAAGTCATCTTGCTGCCCATAAAGCTGCCTTAAGACCAAGGGACCTTTGGAAATTTTGCCAGTCCTGCTCCTCCCAGAAACAGACTTGCCACTTGTGCCCCATCACTCCATGCTGGCCTGGACACTGAAGTAAACACAGATAAATGGCACAATTGGACCAGAGGATCCTACGGCCAGAGGCACTGGGATGACGCAAATCCATCAGATCCAAAAAGCACCACCTGGAGACTACAAGGTTATAAAAGGACACTGTCAGCTGGTGTGTGGCTCTTGCACAGGAAAACCAAGGGGGCATGTTCTAGAGCCCCCAGAGTGAGTTACAGAGGACCCCACCCAGGACAACATTGGGAAGTGGACTTTGCTGAAATCAAACTGGGTTTCAGGAGTACTGCTATTTATTAAGTTTTGCAAATATTTTTTGAGATAGGTAAAGGCTTCCCCTACCCAAAATGAGATGGCTCAGAAAACTGCTAAAATGTTAATCCAAAACATAGTTCATTTCAGCTTGTCAACTGCTATGGGTTCTGGAATGGCCTGGATTTTATAGCTCAGATAATGGACTTAGTATTCCAGCATTGTAAATTAAGTGGAGTTTGCATTATGCTTACTAACTGCAGAGCTGGGGCAGGTGGGGAAAAATTAATAACAAATCACATTTTTAAAATATTGGCTAAATTGTTTATAGAAACTTGTAAAAATAAAAGGAGTTTCCTTTGTGCTCTTGAAAGTAAGATGTATACCTTATGTTCATGGTTTTATTTCCTTTGAGATCATGTTTGGAAATCACACTCTCCTCCCTAAGTTGCAGACTGAGTTTATGTCTGTTAACCAGTCCCTTCTGTAGCTCCTTTAAGCATTACAACGTGGACATAGCCATTTGTCTGGGAGATGTTCAGAGACTCCAGCAAGCCTGATGACTACCTTCCTCACCCTCACCTAGGTGACTCAGTGTGGAATGGTCCTCCAACAGGCCATGCAGTCCTCAGTGTGGAAGAAAAATAGAGATTCTGTGGAAGTGGCAGTGGGGGCTGGGGACTGGGCACTCAGAGTGAGCAGCAGGAGGGAGCAGAGAGAGGGGAGAGGAGGTGACCTCCCACAACATCAGGTGGGAGGGCTGATTATCCATTTGTATCTGGGCTGTCAGGTCCTAAAAACCTCCATGGACAGTGTGGCCTCTGTCTTTTTAACAGTGCAGTGAGTGGTTTTCTGGGTCACCTGCCCATTGCTTTGGAGGAGCCAATGATTTAACAAATTGACTCAAAAGTTAAAAAAAAAAACGAATTGTATTAAGACAATGGTTTGAAATCCTGGGGCACTTGAATGTCCCAGAGGATTCGGTCTGATGACCTCATCTTCTTCCAAAAAAAAAAAAGGGAGGAATGATGGGTAGCAGAAAGTTTGCACTGGGTCTCACATTAAGCACCATGAAAGTAAACAGTGTCTCCCTCCCCTAAAGGCCCAGGCAGCTCCCTCCTCCCAGGAGACAGCACAGCACCTCACTAGGAAAGGAAAGCAAACAGGCAGCTTCTGCCTGGTAGATAACCCAGCACATGTGCTTGTAAATTTAATGTATATCTCTAAACATGTCTGCCATATTTTTACCTCTGCTTGGTTTTGGAAAAATAACCCAAATGTGTAATTTAAGGTTTTAAAAATGATATAAAAATGATCTGGTGTGCTGAGTCTCCCGTAGATAGGTCCCCTCAATGAGTTCCCTAATAAACTTTCTCTTTGTCCTTGTCTTCCTGTGTCTGGGTTGTCTGTGGTGAGCAGCATTTGATGAAGGGTCTAATATTTATTGTCAATGTCTTAAATTGTGCCTTGAAAGGAAAAAGGAAATCATAGGAAGAAAAAGAACCAACAAGACCAAAGGGACAGAAGGGCCAGTTGCATGGCATCAATGTTGATATTGACCAAGAGTCCTTGCACATATGGTTGTTCATGATAGTCACCGTGGTCTCCTGCAGCTTGTAGGGGTACATAGTGGCTAGAGACAGAGACCCAGCTGGGTCAAGGCCCTCACATCCCATACTTACCCTTGCAGAGGAGATTAGAGAAGCTAGAGACACCAGCCCTGACCAGCACTTCCTCTAGCAGCACCAGATCTAGGACCACAGGCCTGCAGGTGTTCTCAGAGCTGAGAACACACTGTCCTAGTAACTCCATGCTCTCAGGGCCAATCAGTCCTCTAACACATAACATGGCACATCCCTGCCTGCTTGTTGGATTTAGCCTGGGTCTGTCAGCCCAGGTGAGGAGGCTACCTAGGCCAAGTCTTCCTCCACAGGAACAGTGACTATTCTCTGACTGCAGACACCATTTTGGGTGACAGGAACCCCCTACACTGCTGCCTCTCTGCTCCTGCTGGCCTGCAAAGACCTGACCTGCAGCCCCAAACTTGAGAGAACTCAGAGAACTGGGAACATACGAAGAACAACCCTGGGATTAGGTAAACACACAGCTGGACACTGGGGTCTGAACCCACTCTGAATCCTTATATCAAGACAGGCCCGATGGCAGGTATAACCCCAACACTTAGATCTGGGGGCTGCAAGGATGTACCATGGGGACTGAGTGAGGCAGGACTGCTGCTCAGAGATCTGTTGGGGGTGGAAAAAGGTTGCCTGCTGAACAAATCCTCACAAATATGAGAAACTATAAAATTACTGACAGCACATCCTGCATGTCTAAGCAAGCACAGGTATCAGGAAGCCCTGTAAACTAAATCAGTTTAGATAACAAAGGCATCCTACAGAGGGTCTGGTGATCGCCATCTATCCTAGATAAGCAGATGCTTGCAGAAAAATAGCTCTCAGTAAAACTCATGGCCAGCGGATCAAGCTGTGTCCTCCTGCCCAAGAGATCATCTTGATTGTCTTGATTGCAATCCTCACCCCTTCCCTCAGGCAGTGTTCTCCACCAAGGTTGCACCATGGCAGAGATCTGTCTACAGAATTTGACAGCTCAAGGACAAAACAATCTCATGTCCATTCATTTGGGCAGGTTTGCACACAGACAGTTTAGTACAGATGTGGACACAGTCAAAATTCACTCACATTTTCATGAAATACAAATGGGTGCTCCTAGCTATTCTGCCTGCCTGACACTGCAACACCTCCCGAGGAACCAGGATGGGTTGCTCACCATTAAAGTGGCGAACCCCCAGCCCATAATTTTGCACAAATATGAGGGGAGGAATTGCTCATCCACATTGGGCAGGTGAAGAGGGGACACTTTGCTGTTGAAATGAATTGCCAAATTCAGTTTCAGGAGGGCGATGTCATTGTACTGAGCAGGGGGATTGAACATGGGGTGCCTAAATAACTGTGGATGAGAAACAGGAGGGTTAAGTGGTTGAATCCATGGTTTTCTATTATTCTTGGGACAGACATGAGGGGATCAGGAGAACAGCGAGCTCATCTGCTGGCTTCTGTCAAGCTCTAAATGACTTCTTCTCCCACCTTCTGCCACCAGACCTTCATCTACCTCTAAGGTCATCTCAGCAAGGTCTGGCATACCTGGGCAATCTTCAGTTCCTGGCTTCTCTGAGGTGAGAGTAGATCATGCAGCACAACAACAACACTGTAAGCTTTCCTGGAGAGAGCAGGTGGGTTAGTATGTATAAGAACAGACCCCTCCCCTCCCTTGTCCCCAGAACCCCTCTGTTGGGCCTCACATGAGATTACAGTGGGCAGCAATGATAACCCAGTTGTGGTTGATCAAGGAGCCCCCACAGTGGGGGACTCCACCTTGACTCTGTATAAAGGGGAAGGGTCAACATTGACAGGACATAAGTCACACCATCTGAGTACCAGCTGCTCCCTGAATGGCCAATACCACAGTGTGACCCCACTCATGTGCAGTGTCCTCACCAGCAGTGCATTGTGCCAGGTCCAGGGGCCAGGACAAGCTTCCTTTCCATCAATGACCCTGGGCATGATACTCAGATCTGGAAGACTGGCAGGTTCCCCATCACCTAGTTGTCACAACAGGAAGGGTGAAGGGGATTGAGGACAATCACTCTGCAGAACTGACTTTAACTTCAGCCAGCACAGCCCCACTGTCACACTCCTCCTCTTAGAGCCCCTGCATCTAGATGGGAAGACAAATCCCCCTGCCTGCTTTCCCTGGTCATCTTTCAGAGAAGCAGAGGAACTAGCAGTTCCATTCGGGTCCTCCTACCCAGAGGAACAGGCACAGACTGATAAATCAGGTTTCCCTACCCCTAGCTTCCTTCTGGGAGAGTTTAGCCCTTCTAACTCCCCCAGTATTATTTGCCCAAGAAATGGGGAGCAAGTACTTTTACCCTCACAAACAAAGCTTGACAAGAAGTGTGATGTAGACAGAGATGGAGATTAAGACCTAATTACACTAAGACCATGGGTAATCCCCCTTTGATCACCATTTTGAGGACTGTGACCAGTTCAAAATATGCAATTTTGAATCTATGTGCACTTCAGGATTTCAACTGCATAATATTGAATTTTTTCAAGTATTTAATAAGATACGACTCTGGTGTCTGCCAAACAGGGAACATAAGGCTATAGAAAACAGAGGTGACACTCTCCAGAACAAGGAGGGCATACAGGATCCCCAGGATACAGGAATTTCAGCAGCTCCCATGGGGGTGAGGACTCAACTGCAGGAAAAGAGGCTAAAAGGTGAACCTCTCCCACCAGGCAGGCCTGGCTGCAGTCATCATCTGTCCCTTGCCCAATCATAGGGACCCAGCTGACCACTCCATCACATGGTGTCCCCACACACAGCCTCCTTGTGGTCTAGTCTTGTAATCATGGGAAATCCCCTAGAAGACCTGGGAGAGACAACCTTGCAGATTGCTCCCAGTTAGGGAGACAGAGAGTCAGGCCCCTTTGGTGGGGAACCTAAACTCTGACACCTGTGGACACAGCATAGGGATTACTGTTGTGGAGTACAGCCAGGGGGCACCTCCTTATCAGAGCCTGATGTTCTGGGTTTATCACTCAGCAAAATGTTTGGGACCTGGACCAGAAATGACAGGCAGGGGCTCAATAGAGGCTCCCTCCCAGGAGAGGGAGGGAAGCAGGAGGGCTCCTGATCCTCCTGCGTGTATCACAGAAACCCATAGGGCAGATGGGAAGAAGGTGAAATGGGCTGAATCCTGAGTTTAGACACCTGACATTGTACTTCTGTTTTTGTTTCAGAATCTAACCACTCAGCAGTGTCACACTAAAAATTATCATTACAAGAATGTTTGGGGGTCACTTCTGACCACCCCTTTCAGACCCTCTGACCATACTTAAGCGTCTTCCTGGGTTCTGTACCCTAAGGCCCAGATGGATCTGTTCCACAACTGGCATAGCCCTGTGGATCAGAGTCCAGAAGGACAACTCTCCCCTGCAAAGGTAAGTGTGCTCTCTGTACTGAGCCTAGGGGCATAGAGGGGCTCAAAGCCCTTGGGTTCAACTCCATGTCTCAGCCCAAAACACCTCTCAGTCCACCAGAGGGACCAATTCTGGAGTCACTTTTTTTCTCAGGAGCCTCTCCTAGGCTGTCCCCCAGGATGAGGAGTGTCCCTAAATAGTGACACTCACCTGAGGAAATGCTGAGGAAGGTAAAACAGGGGAGGCCATGGTGCTGTCAGCAGAAAGTGAAGGGCTGCTTATATGGGGCATCTTTTATATACCCTGGTAGCCCAAGTCCTGCCCAGCCCCTATGTCCCTTAATGATCTGAGGGCCTCTCTATCCATGGTCAAACCTATACCAGGGCTTACTCTACCCTGCATCAACCCAACACCAGAGAAAAGGGCAACAGCCTGACACACTGTCCCCCATAAAACAGGCAACACTTGGGGAAACATCCCATCTGCAGGCCACGGAGGATCTGATATCACCATGCAGGTGGTAGGAACTTCACAAAGACTCATGGACAAGGGGGTATCACCCAGTGTTCTGTGTCCCCCAGAGCCAAGTATCCAGTCTTCAGCTTCACTTCACACCAGAACCTGGGGCTTCAGCTGTTTATTATTAGCTCAAGAAACTCTCTGAGGGGATAGAGACACAGAAGTTCAACTCCTTAGGCTTCATAACCAGTCCAGACAGGCAAACCTGCACACAGAGAGAACAAGGAAGTGTCTCACTGCCTGAGCTTAATTCTTTATTCTTCATCATTCACCACTTAATTGACTTGTCACTAGTAAAAATTTGAATTTCCATGTGGATTCCACACTTGGAGGAACTGAAAACTCAGTATGACACCCATGGAAACATGACTGAAAGTTACCAGCATGGACTATGGTAAGGGTCTAAAGCCTCTGAGACCTCCTGGATAAGAAAAGGATTCCTGGGACCAAGGCTATAAACAAAGTAGAAAAATTCAGAGGAGTATGTTGCAGACCGCAAAGAGCAAATGTGGGGAGAGAGTGATGATTCCTCTCTGTTCAACTAAACCTGGCTCTAGAATTTTTCAGGAATTGAGGGGGTGAGAATAAAATGTTTTAAAGGTCTAACAGCAGCATCTTAACTTTAATGTCCATAGTAGGCTGTATAAATCAAGTAGCAATTTCCTCATTTGCAGAAAGAATGAATGATGCCTAGTACTTCCTTTACTAACTTGTAATAAAAAAGAATGAAGAGGATGTCAATCCCTGGGTACTCTTACACACTCAGGTTTGTTTAGCTGAGAAAAATCTAATCATGTCCACACTACTAAACCATATAAAATATTACATGTGCTCACTGCAAATTAAAGAGGAATTACAGGGTACAGAGCAGTCTCCCCATCTTACTGCCCACAGAAGGTCCCCCATAGACCCTGTTTCTTCAGGACCTGTGAGGAATAACCTCTCTGTGTTTCTAGTTTCCTGTTGTCCATTGTGTTGTAGTGGCATTTGTCATTAATATGGCTGATATGTTATGCATCAATAGTGATATTGGAAAGAAAATGTAGCTGAAAAATAGAAGTTATTTTCCTTTTTATTTTAGAAACGTCATTTAAAGAAGGACTTGGCAGTATTATGGAGATTTGAATTTCTCACTTGCTTATTTCAGAGTCCAGGTGAACAAAGATTAGATTGACTACGCCAAGATGTGGTTCTGGGCCCTCATTAGAATTCAAGATTTACTTTCAGAAGTATGGAAGGGGTGGAGAAAATAAAAACAAAACTTTTGTGGTGTGAAGTGATTGACTGGGGTCTCCCTTTGTGAAGGGAGGGAGGAATAAGTAGAAAGGATAAACATTTCTTGTGAATTTAAAGGTGGGACTCATGTCCACCAGAGCTGCATGGGTTTCTAACCCTGCAGCTGCACCCACTCATCCCCCCCAGATGGGATGAATCCTTTGTTTCACATATCTCAACAAGTCTGGGCCCACAGACCCAGGTGGGTAACACAGGGCTTGGGGGGGGGTAAGCATCCTGCAGGACCCTTTAGGTTTGTGTGTAAGGAAGGGAAAATCCTGCTGGAGTGTGGGTAGGTGGGCAATGGGGGGAGTGACACATGGCTGCCTCTGGTCTACTCCCACTCCAGTTACTCCTCATCAGGGACAAGAAATATATAAATAATTCACTAGAAGATATAGGTAAGGAGGGGTTTGATACAAGCTCTGGACACCCATATCTATTGTGTAGGACCCAAAAAGAACTTGGAATAAACTAACAAACACAAGACTGTGAGACAAACTTTAGAAAAAAAACATTGGGATTAAGCTAACAATATCACTCTCAATGGGGTCTAGGAGCCAGAAGAAGCCTCCTACAAAAGATAGGCACACTCCCTCTGGACAGAGGGAGGAAGGCCACAGAAATATGGCAGCAACCTGTGACAGCTAAGTGGCAATGCATGAATTAGGAGACCAATCAGACCAGCCATCATCCAACATTTCTCCCCTCCAGGGAATTTTTCTTTTTATTTTTTTTATAAAGAAAATTATATATATATATATATATATTTGCTTATTTATTTATTTCTCTATTTTTATTCTTTAAATCTCAGCCTCAGTAAATGGTATTTGGGATACCTCTCCATTCCTCCTCCCTCTGGTGTCCCCTCCATTCTTTCAAACCCTGTTCTTTGTTGTTTACTAGCCTGTGTTAGGTTCATTAGTCTCTTTCTTTCCTGTGGCAGTGTTCTTTCACTGGATGAGGGACTGTGTTGTTGGAATCAGGTGAACCTTGCTGGTAGGTTTTCAGTCTTAAGACTGCATTGGGAAGCCAGTCTATATTTATGTGTGGTCTGCCCATGCTTTCTTGTTGGAAGCTGACTTCTTCAATCCCGTCTCTGTGTTTTGCTACTTTATCTTATTGTTCTGGTGTCAGATTTAAGGGTTCACACCAATTGCCAGTGTTGGTGAAGGAGTTTCTCTGTGGCATCTGGGAGTGACCATTGTAGGTCATCTCCTCTGTCTCACTTTGCAACCCTAATGTGGGACCAATGCCCCCAGTTCTTGGCCCTCCTTTCCTCTCCTGTAGTGTGGAAAGGAGTGTCTTAGTCTCCTAAAAGGCATCTCCAAAATGAAGTATTGGGTCTTCTAGACCCAGGGAGTGTGTAGGTGCATCTTGTGAAATTGTGTTTCCATAGTTGTTTCCCCTATCTTGCATGCACGAGTCCTCTAGATTGTCCACCTGCTTTGTCCAGCTCAGGCTTGTGGCCTGGATTTACCTGGTCTCTTGCCCATTTTAAAATGGAGTTTGTATTATCTATGTTTTTTCTCCTCCTGAAGACTAGCTGGAGTGAGAGTGAAATGGAAGGGGCATTCCCTTCATCCTCCCTGTGTGAAAGAGGGCATGGATGACTGGGCATGCACCCTTCCAAGCCCCCCTTGGGGTAGGGACTAGGGAAAAGATGCCCCAGTCAATTCGGATTGCAAAAAAACACATCTTTTGGTGGATGGGGCTAAAACCCCATCCAATCCCCCTCCCAGACTCTCAAGGCATTGGGGACTACCCAGGGGTCATTACCACCCTTGCTCCCCACTGGGTGTTGCAACCATCCATTATGGCTGGTCATGGGGCATGGGAGCCCAGAGATCCCCACGCACCTAGTTTGTACATTCACCCACCTTGGCCTCACTGAAGTGCATCCCTAGCAGTTCCTCAGTCCCAGACCTAGAGCAGGAACCACTGGCAGCCATGGGGTGTTACAACCAGTTGTCATGGCTGGCCATGGGGTGTGGATGACAGGATTCTTCATCCCTAGTGCAGGTCTACTGAGGTTGGAGTAAAGCTGAGGGGGGCCCATCCCACCCTGAACCTGCACCACTGCAAAGGTGCTCAGCCCCCACCTCCTGCCCACAGTGAGGTAGAGGTAGATTCCTGGACCTGGAGTCCCCGAGATCTGATGGTATAGAACTCACCCATGGCCCCTACCCCTGTCAGCAGCCTAGACCACAGTGGAAGTATACTGGATGTCTTCTCCAAAGGCCCTCAGTACTGGTGTTGACGCATTAAAATAGCTATTGTTAGCAT
>PVHY01005735.1:0-27184 GCA_004024945.1 Uropsilus gracilis | reverse complement strand
TGGAGAAATGTGTGAGCTTTGTGAGTTGTCTTGGAAATGTGGTATTTGAAAACTTGATTTAATCTTGAAACTGCAAAGCTTGGAAATCTTCTGGATAACTGAGTTTGTGGTGTTGCTGTTTTCAATGTGAGACATCTGAAGTGGTTGCCATGTTCCTGTATTTAATGAGTTTTGCTGATGTTGGACCAATTTGGAGTTGGAGCTGAAGGGATGTTGGAGCTGTGCCTTTTGGAGAAGAATTGAGGACACCGCTCTGGTCTTCCTTGTTGAATTTGAACCGTCTGTTTCGGAGAAGGATTGTCAATACCCTCTTAGCTTCTTCTGGCTTGGAGGGAGTGTAACTGTATCTTTGAAGAAGGAGCGGCAGCGCCATCTTAACTCCTTCATCTGGCTTAAGGTGGGGCCATCACCATTTTGTGGACACACATGGCTGCTAAAACCATATGCACTTTGGACTAGAGACTGGACTGTGCGTTAAGATTACCAAAGTGGTCCCCTTGTATCCCTCGGTGACTCTTGTCTCATTTGTATTTTATTAAGTAAATTTATTTTTGCCTCTTTCTTAAAGTTTACGTGGTCTTGCTACTGCATGTGAGGGCTGGAAAGAACTTGGTGTGTGGCTGGTTTTAAAGGGCCAGCTGCTCCCTCTTTGTACGTTTGGTTAAGCACCCTGTTTTGCCTATTTTCTCACCTGATATCAAGAGGAGAGAAAAGAGAAAGGTGGAACTCAGCTTTTTTGGAAGATGGAGGCCTGGCTGTGGGACCATAGCTGTGGCAGAGAGAAAGAGAAAGACTGTGACCCATGAGCATCAGCTCAGGATGGTGAGAGATTTATGATTTTGGGACTACCATAGGACTAGCCTTTGGGAGTAGCATGGACTACAGCAGAACAGAAAAGCAAAGAGACCATGAGGTTTTACCGAAAACATACAATGTTCTGGATAAGTTTAACTCACGAGCTTTAGCATGTGTGAACTGCTGATGAGTGCTGAAGCTGTCTAAAGAGTCTGGAGATTTAAACTTTATGTTGGACCTTATCTTATCTACTTTTATTCAGATTCTTATCAGGTGAAGGGATCACCCCTTTTAGTTTTAGTCAATGAGGGTTCTTCCATCCTCACACAAGCACTTGCCCAGAGATCAAACTTTTGTGGTAATGTTAGGGGCCCGTGACCCCCCAGTACTGGTAGTAATGCATTAAAATAGCTATTGTTATCATTGGTGGGTGGAGATTTGGAGAAGAGAAGTTAAGCCCTCTTTTGAGGAAAGAGGATTAAAGGATCATGGAGGAGACAGAGAATAAAAGACATGGAACAGGAGAGAACCAAGGAGAAGAAAGGGACAGAAGACAGTAGAGATGAGAACAGAAAAGGTCAGAGAGGAGAATGGAGAAGTAAAGAGAGGATCAGCAGAGACCCTGGAGGCCTCAGAGCTGCCACTGCCATGTGGGGCAGCAGGGCAGGGAAGAAAGACAAGCTGTGGGCTTCCATTCTCAGCCCAGGCTGGTGAGGAGCCCAGGAAAGCATGTTAGAGAAACTTGTGACCTGTGTGAGCTGTCTTGGAAACGTAGTACTTGAAAACTTGGCTTAATTTTGAAACTGCGAATCTTGAAGTCTTCCGGGGAACTGAAGAGAGTTTGCTGTGTTGCCATTTTCAATGTGAGACATCTGAAGTGCTTGCTGTGTTGCTGTACCGAGTGAGTTTTTCTGATGCCGGGTCACTTTGGAGTTGGAGTTGAAAGAATACTGGAACAGTGCCTTTTGGAGAAGAACTGATGGTGCCCTCCTGGTCTTCTTCGTTGGATTTGAATCTCCTGCTTTTGAAGAAGGATCTATGATGATATCTTGGCTTCTTCTGGCTTGGAGTGAGTGGAGCTGTATCTTTGAAGAAGGAGCGGAGGCGCCATCTTAACTCCTTCATCTGGCTTAAGGTGGGGCAGTCACCATTTTGTGGACACACATGGCTGCTAAAGCCATGTGCACTTTGGACTAGAGACTGAACTGTGTAGTAAGATTACTAAAGGGGTTCCCTTGTACCCCTTGGTGACTCTTGTCTCATTTGCTTTTATTAAGTAAATTTGTTTTTGCCTCTCTCTTAAGGTTGATGTGGTCTTGCTACTGCATGCATGGGCTGGGAAGAACCTGGTGTGTGGCTGGCTTTAAAGGGCCAGCTGCTCCCATCTGTAAGTTTGGGTAAGCACCCCATTTTGTTGGTTTTCACCACCCAATATCAGTAAGGGTAAGCACAGTGGTTATTTACAAAATAGCAAAAACCTTCACAAGTGTCCCTAACAGAAATGAAACCCACTTCTGCTCCTAGGGGAACTGCATGGTTTTTACCTCAGTCTTAGTATAGTTCAACCTGAAACTTTCTAGTTATGTCCTTTTCTTTGGTCCTCAGTCACTGTAGTCAGTATGGAGTAAGTTGCACACCCAACATGAGGTTCAACTTGGCGCCTCTCTCTCTCTCTCTCCCTGTCTCTCCTGCTCTCCTCTCTATGCCATCAGGACAGCTCAGCACTGTGTGATGAACTCCTCTTCCCCACCTTCATCCAGTTTCCTGACCTTCTAGGAGACCCAAAACTTTCAACAGCTCCACAGTCCTACTTTTTGAAGACAAACTGTCAGCTCCTGCCCCAGATGCATGAAGCCAGACCAGCTCTCCTCTCTACTAATCTTCTGACACCCTAATTCTCCAAATTTCCTTTCTTCCAGTCCCTACACCTTTCTCTTATATCCCCTTTTCCTTAATCCTGCTCTCATCATGAATCCTGATGATTGGGATTATCAGTCACACTCTGGTTTGAATCAGTAATGATTCCCCCCTGAGACTTGAAAAACTAGCACAGGAAGTTAAATGAGCATAATGATGTTATGCTAACCCTACTTAATATTTACAAAATAAAGTAAGAAAAGAGGTTAACCTTCTCTCTGTCTTCAGGTCATTCGTAACCTCTGTATCTTTCAGACACAAGAAATGGTGGTGCTTTAGTTTTACCAACAAACAGTACTGCCCATATTGGGGTAACAGCTTCATTTCCAAATATATAAGGTATTTTTCTTTCCCTTCTTGTCATGTTCCAGTTTTCTCCAAACATGTAGTTGAAGAAATGAAATTGTTTTCTTCTTCTTGCAGCCTCCTCCTTACTTTAGGCGATATTAAAACTCCAGGATACAGGAACCAACAAAGTCCATTTACTCAGACCTAGCTCACAGTCACTCCAAAAGTGTCTATGTCAACTAGATATGACACTCCAACATGGGACTTCACATTTCTAAACTCTTCATACCCCTTCAGTATGCACACTCAGTTTATGCATGCTAAAGCCATGAGTTCACCAGCACCCAAGTCAAATGTTGCCCTATGACCATAACCAAAACTGTTGTCAACCTAGCCCACCAAATTCAACCTTGCTGGTCCACTGATCTTGTCTACCACAGCAGAAGAATAAAACAAATTGTGGGTTCTACATTATAAATCCATCCTTCATGTTCCTGCCCCTATAAAAGCAACCAACTCTTAAGGTAAGTGTAACTTCACTAACCTCTGCTCTAGGTTCAGTAAACTTGACTTGGGAGTGCAGTAATAAAGACTTTTCTTTATTTAACTTGGTCTTTCTTCTGTTCTTTCCTTTTTCAGGTCCTTGCAACAGGAACCAACTACAGGTCCATCCCCTTAGGCCTTGATCACAGTCTCTCCAAAAGCACTTGCGTCAAACTAGATAAGACAAACTCCAACATGAAGTTCACTTTCCAAACTCTTCAGACTCCTCCAGCATGTACACTCAGGTTATGCATGCTGAGGCCATGAGTTTACCAGTCAGGGTCACCCAAAGGCCATTAGGCCCCAGGCCATCTTGTCCTTATCACCAGATCTCCACTCTCCTCCAAAAATAGCTGAATAAATCATTTATTTATCTTCTAAGCATGTTTTATATGTGTTTATCCTTGCTTTCCCAGGGAGTCTTGTCAATAATTTCATCATAAAAACATTTTTTCCCTTCCTTCCCACCTTCTATCCTCTGGAAGGAAACTGGATTTTTATGAAGGCTAGCATCACACCTTGACAAGTCCTTCTTGAAATTTACAGGTCTAAAGCAACAAGTAACTCCTTTTTTTTTTACTTTTTAGCTATTATCAATGCATAGCATCAGCTATGTTAATGTGTGAACCCTCCAACATCTTTACACAGTCTACTATGGACATTAAAGTTAAGATGCCACAGTTAGACCTTAAACACTTTTTATCCTGACCCCAACTCAGATTCCTGGAAAATTCTAAAGCCAAATTTAATTGAAGAGACAGGAATCATCTACCACCCTACCTCTACTGTGTGTGATCTTGTTATGGGGTATAGGGACACCCACTTTTAAATTCCTTTTATTTTCCTATGGGTTCTTCTGCCTGCATGCAGCAGCTACTCAGATATCTAACTTTAGCAACCAGGATAGACAAGAGGTTTATTTCCAGATACAGGAGAAACAAACTGAAAGAGTCCAGATCCTCAGAGGTGTTCCACATGGAATAGATCCCTACTTCCACTCCTCAAGGAGATTTGTGGGGTTTAACTTAGTCTTAAGGAACTTTTAGGCAGTGTCCTTGACTCCCATCCTGTCATTCCAGTTGGCACCAGATGAATCCAACCAACACAGGTGGGTCTCAGGCAGGTCTTCCCGAGGCAGGCCTATCCGAGTCTCACCATGCTCCACACTTCACCAGGGTCACCTCTCCTCAGCCTTCACACAGCTCTCGATCCTCAGGAACCCAAGTGCTGGAGAGATGGGGAAACTCCAAGGTACTCAGTTCCTGGGTCTTTCTCCTCCTGAGGCCCAGTGCCTGATGCCAATTTCCAGGCTCTTGCTCTCACTCCATTCTCCAAGCTCCTCTCCAAAATCGCATCTCCCCTCTCTCTAACTCTAACTCCCTTTTTTATCCTTTTCTTTACTCCCAATTCACAACCACACCCTTGGTGATCTGTACCTCCCTTTTCCCTCTGGGCCTACCCTGGGAATCACCACCTCAGGACCCTGCATTTGCATAATGCCAAATCTGCTTATCCATTTCTTTGCTCCCAATTCAAAACCACACCCTTGGTGGTCTGTACCTTCCTTTTCCCTCTGGGCCTGCCTTGGGAGTCACCACCTCAGGACCCTGCATTAGCAAAATCCCAAATCTGCCCAGATAATCAATTTGCAGTCAAAAAAAAAAAAAGGAGGGGGAGTAGCCTTATCTGGCTTCAGGCTAGTCTTAGTCTATATGTCTTTCAGATGCACCTGATAGCAATGCCTACATTCCTTTCTCAATGAAAGGAACTGGGTTCATATTGGGTCCCTGGCTTCAATCTCTCCTGAATATTTTGACTTCGTTTACAGTCTTGGTCCTAGGCAACCCTTTTCTATCTCCAAGAGGTCTTTGTGACACTAGGCCCTTCCTTTTGTCCTTCTGGTAACTTTCAGTGATATTTCAACTAGAATCACACTTTTCTGCTCTTCCAAGTGGGGAATCCACACAGAAACTAAAACCTTAAAACCTTAAAAATTCATTTAACAGTGAATGATGAAGAGTCAGAATTGGGATCAGGCAGTGGACACTTCCCACTTCCTTGTCCTCCAGTGTGGCAGGACTGCCTGTCCAGGCTGGTTCTGGGGTCATTCCTAAAGAACTGAGTTTCAGTGTCTTCTTTGTCTCAGGGAGTTTTCTGAGCTGAGAGTAAATAGGGTGTGCAGTGAGACTGAGGGCTGTGTGCTCTGCTCTGGGTTACAGAGAACACTGGGTGATGTTTCCTTGTCTATGAGTTTCTGTGGAGCTCCTTGTTGCCTGCATGGTGATAGCAGGGTCCCCAGATGGGATGCTTCCCCAGGCATTGTCCAACTGATGGGTAACAGTGAGCCAAGCTTTTGCCCTTTTGCCTGGTGCTGGGTAACCGAGATTGGAATTATTCTGAAACAGGTTTGACCATTGGGAGGGCTGCCCTCAGATCAGTAGGGGACATAGGGGCTGGGTGGGACTTGAGTGGATGTAAAAGAAGACACAGAGCAGCAGTCCCTCACTCCCTGCAGGCAGCACTATGGCCTTCCTCTGCCTCTTCTCCTGTGTCCCCCTCCTTGGTGTCTCCTCAGGTGAGTGTCCCCACCTCAGCCTGGTGGGGAGGGTGGTAAGGGGAGGCTCCATTACCCACAGTGACTCCACATCAGCTCACTGAGGAACTGAGTGGTATGTTGGCTTGAGACCTGGGGTTGGACCCAATAGTTTTGAGCCCTTCTCTACCCTCAGGCTATGCGCAGAGCACTCATCTGACTTTGCGGGGAGAGCAGCCCTCAGTGTTTCTGAGCTTTAGGTTTGTGCGAAGTATGGAGAAGAACCATCTGGGCCTTAGGGGATGGAATCCAGTAAAAGGTTCATGTGTGCCCAGAGGATCAGGAAGTGGGTGGTCGGAAGTGACCCCAAAACATGCTCATAATGATTTATTTGTAGTGTAACATGGCTAAGTGGTTTCAAAACTTAAACATATGTATGATATCAATTGTTTCTACTTGGAATTTTCACCATGTCACCTTCCCCAGATTTTCCCTAGGGGTTTCTGTGACTCACACATGGAGGTCAGCACTCTCTGCTATCCCTCCTCTCCTAAGGCGGAGACTCTGCTGAACTGTTCCCTGTCATTTCTGGCCTGGGTCTCACATATCCGGCTGAGTGGTAAAACCAGAGCACAAGACACCACAGTGGAGGTTGCCTCACTGGCTATCCCCCCGATGACCCTGTCCCCCCTGCTGCCTCCACAGATGTCAGAGTTCAGGTTCCCCTTCATATGAACAAGACTCCCCCACTCCCTGACTAGGAAGTGCTCTGCAGTTGACCCCTCTCAGGTTCTTCTAGGGAATTTTCCATGATTATAAGAATAGAAGAGGAGGTCAGATGTGGGGCCACTGCCTTGAGGGAGTAACTGGTCTTGTCCCTGTGCCCTGAGCAAGGGCAAGTGCTGCCTGCAGCGAGGTCTGGCTGGTTAAAGGTCTGGCTGACTCACATGTCTCCCTCTCTTCCTGTTGTGAGGTTTCACTGCTGGGAGCTGCTACGGATCATGTGTCCTGATCTGGCACAGGCATCCTATGCACATGGGGACCCTGTGTGTCTTCCTTACTCTGGACAGTATCATCTCTGTTTTCTGACATATTATGTTCCCTTTCTTGCAAACACCAGAGTCACATCTTAGTGAATACTTGAGAAACTTTGATGGTATGCTCCTGAAGTGCACACTAGATCTAGAATTGCTTATGGGAACTGTTTACAATCCACAGGGTAGTGATTGAACAGGGATTACCTATGACCTTAGGGGTCTCTGTTTTTAATCTCCACCTCTGTCCATACCAGACTCCTTATCAAGCTTTGCCTGTGAGGGTAGCATTGCTTGCTCCCCATCTTAGGGAAAATGATCCTGGGAGAGTCAGGGGACAGAGGTCTCCAAGTAGGATATGGAACCATGTTTCTCAGCCTGTGCCTGCTCCCCTGAGCAGAAGGACATGGATGGAGTTGTCTGTCATTCTGCTTCCTAGTAGGTGACTGGGAACAACAGGCAGGGGTTTCTCCAAGTTTAGATGCAGGGGCACCAAGAGTAGAGAGTGTGACTGTGGGGCTGTGCTGGTTGAGTTTGCATCTGGTTACTGCAGACTCACTAACCTCAACCCACATCACCATTCCCCCTGTCATCCCTAGTCCACGGGGAACCTGCCAGTCAGCTGGAAATGAACATCATGCCCAGAGTCATTAATAGGGAGGCCATTTAAACTGCCACCTGGCCCTGGTACATGGTCTGCTGGTGAGGACAGTCTGTGCATGAGCTGGCTCGCACTGGGCTTTTGGTCTTTCAGGGAGATGGCATGAACCCAATGGGTTTGAATGGCATCTACTCAGTGTTGTTACTTCCTTCTTCCTACAGCTTTCTACTGGAATCCCCATGTGTGCAGGTGCACCCAACTTTGCTGAGATGATCTTGGCGGCAGAATAGTTTGGAGGACAAAAAGCTGGACAAAGTCTCCTGCCCATGTTCAAACCTGTTCTGAACTGACAGTTGCCTGGATCACCCCAGTAGGAGGGAAAAGGACATTGCCATGGATCACTGCCCCATATAACCCTCGGGAAGCATCCAAGATGTAGGTCCCAAAGGCCCTGATACCACCATGAATGATGGCAGGAGCTCAGGAGAAACTCATGGACAAGGCAGCATCCCCCAGTGTTCTATGTCCCCCAGTGCTGAGCACCTGGCCCTCAGTCCCACATACACCCAGAGCCAGGGGTTTCCTGCTGTTTATTATCACCTCAGGAATGGAACCACCATGATGCAGTGGAACCACAGGTCATTTTCATTCAAAATGGCCCTCTGACAGCTCAGGCATGCAGTGTGTGAACCTGTAATTAAAATTTTATTATTCTTGGAGAATCACTTTCAATTAGCTTAATTCTCTTTTTCTGACTACCACAAATTCCCACTAGCCAAGATTAGCAGGTACCACAGGGAAGACTCAGATCACGGTGTTCTGCATCAGGACAAGAAAGGTACCTGGTACCAATGATGCAAATATTAAGCATGAATGCTTGGGATGGAGGGCCTGATGAGGAGAAACTCCAGCTGTGCTGGTGGGGTGATATGAGGGATGGTTGCTAAATTCTGTTTCAGGGACCTAACCTCCATGACCCAATCTCATCTTCTGCTGCTCTATCACTCCTGGTCATCACCTCAGAAATCTGTTCTGACCAAGGTGACCCTCCCAGGTTCAGACCTCCTGGCTCCTTTTGAAGATTTCTAATCTTGTTGTCTGGGAGTCTGGGGTAACAGGTGCCCCTCGGCTCTCCCATAGTTCAACTCCAGTCTAAGGTGCTCAGTTGACAGTGTATGTTTGCTAGGAAACTGATCTTTTCCTCAGATATGTGAGGTGCTACAAGTGCCATCTGACATTAAACAGATTTTAGGGCTTGAATACATCTACAATTGTACCCCAAGTCTGAGCAGTTTTGGGGTACATACTCTCCTGGGTCCAGCATGGACACACAAATACTAAGCGGCAGATGTTTTGCATATACTCTCCAGATGGAAATGATGTCCACACAGAGAGAGAGAGAGATCTATGAAAATAGCTAAATAATCAACTCTAAAATGCCCCCCAGCTGTAATATAAATGCCTAGGTATATAGGAATGGCCCATAGGGGTGTTGGAGGCCCAGAAATGGCTGTCAGTAAGGTTCCTCTGGGGGGAGGGGCATGAGAAATGGGAGAACCATTTCTGAAAAAAAAAAGACTAAAATTTAAAAGACTCCACACAGTCCTCCCTGAGATTGTGAGTGGCTGCTGATGGAGATGCAAGTAGCAAATTTAGCTGGACAAAAGCAGAGGTGGGGGTAGGGGTGCTGAAGCAATTGTCAGCTACACATAGTGATGAAGTTTCCAGGACTCTGAGAAGGGATCAGCTAATATTTCCACTCAAAGAAGTTCATCCCATTTGACATCAAAGCAATCATATTCCCCATATTCGACCCTATATCAGTATTCAAGGACACCCCTACTTGGGCAAATGTAGCTCTCCTGCCATTTTGGGTCTGTTCAGGCATTCCCCACCCCTTTTCTCTTTCCTCAGTATACTTGTCTGTGTTTATGAATGGAGTAGCTGCTGAATTCTGTCCCAGAGGGATCATAACGCACCTAGAAACCCATCATCAGAACCGCAAAACCAGGATCTTCACTTCTATATTGTATTGGAACCTCCTTGATGGAAAGGCATCCTGGAACAAAATGTAGCTAGAGGTGAACCAAGCTGACATAAGTTCCTAAATTATTATAAGAATCGGGCTTTCTGTTTTAAACATCAAACTCAAACTAATGTGCACAACAAAAGAGACAATAACCAAAGCACAGACCCCCAACCAAAGGATAAAGTCACAGATGTCAAAGATCTATAGATCACTCACAGGACACAAGAAAAAAAAACAATAAAATGGGTAGAAGGGCTTAAAAGATACTTTTCCAAAGAGGAAATCCAAATGGACATATATATATATATATATATATATATATATATATGTATGTATATATATATATATATATGTGTGTGTGTGTGTGTGTGTGTATGTGTGTGTGTGTGTGTGTGTGCGCGCGCGCGTGTGTGTGTGTGTGTATAGGCAACAGCAAGTGCATGCAGTATTTAATGTGGAGAAAAAGAAACACTTTTATAGTTCTGGCAGGAATGCAAACTGGTTCAGCCACTATGGAAAGCTGTGTGGAGAACCCTCACAGTACTAAAAATGGATCTTCACTTGGCCCAGCAATCAAACTTTTGGGAACCCACCCAAAACATCAAAACACTAATGCAAAAAGACACCTGTACTCAGATGCTTATTGCAGCTTTATTTACAATAGCCAAATAAGGAAACAACCCAAATGACCCAAAAGAGACAAATGGATGAGAATATTGTGGTATATCTATGCAAAGGAATATTTTTACAGTAATCAACAAGACAAACTAAGGTCATTTTTAATTACAAGGATGGAGCTAGAAGGAATCATGCTATCAGATATACGCTAGAAAGAAGAGAAATAATGGATGATCTCACTTACATGTGGGGTATAGGGAAAATAAACAAAAAAACTGATAGGGGACTTGTGGCGAAACTTGGGGGGCTTGGTGGTACCGCATTAGAAGGCAGCCATTGTGTCCTGGTGGGTGGAGACTTAGAGAAGGGATTCCAAGCCTTCTTGAGAGAGGAGGTGTTTTGAGGGTATTTAAAAAAGAGAGACAGGGGAAGAGAATAGAAAGACATGGAGAGAAGAAAAGCAGAGGAACAGTAAGGAGGCTGGAGGCCTAGGAGCTGCCATTACAGTGTGTGGCAGCAGGGAAGGGAAGGAAACCACACTGTGGGCTTCCATCCCCAGCCCATGTCAGTGAGGAGCCCAGGGAAGCATGTTGGAGAAACTTATGACTTGTGTAGGTTTAGTTGGAAACATGGTACATGAAAACTTGTTTTAAATTTCAAACTGTGAAGTTTGGGGACTATCTGGAGATTTAAAGAGAATTTGCTGTGTTGTTGTTTTCATAGTGAGAAGTCTGAAGTGGTTGCTGCTGTGGTATTGAGGGAGTCTTTCTGGTTTGGGGCCACTTTAGTGTTGAAGCTGAAAGCTGTGCCTTTTGAAGGAAGATGCCTTCCTGGTTTCCTCATTGGATTTGAATCTCCCACTTTTGAAGGAGGGCTGACAATGCCATCTTGATTTCCTTTGGCTTGAAGTGAATAGCTGTGCATTTTGAAGATGAGTACTAGTGTCATATTGGTATCTTCATGTGACTTGAAGTTGCAACAGCCACCAACTTGTGGACACATGGTTTAGGACCCATGTGCAATTTTAGGACTAGAGACTGAACTGGTTGGTAAGATTACCAAAGGTTTTCCTTGTACTCTTGTACAAGTACTTGTACTTCCAGTGATTCTTGTCTATTTTGTCTTTTAATAAGTAAATCTGTTTTTGTCTCCTCTTAAGTTTAGTGTGCTCTTGTTACTGATTGCATAGGCTGTAACGAACCTAAGGAGTAGCTGTGTTTAAAGGGCCAGCTGCTGCTTGTAAGTTTAGTTAAATACCCTGCTTTCTTTGTTTGGTACCCAGTTTCAAAATGACAAGAAAGTTAAAAATAATAAGCTGACAAC
Organism: Uropsilus gracilis; assembly: GCA_004024945.1. Classification (NCBI taxonomy): domain Eukaryota; kingdom Metazoa; phylum Chordata; class Mammalia; order Eulipotyphla; family Talpidae; genus Uropsilus; species Uropsilus gracilis. Next base: position 15,503 of record PVHY01005735.1, on the reverse strand, counting down.
AGAACTAGAGCATATAGCAAGGGAGGAAGAGAGAGGGAGGAAGAAATCTGGGGAGGGGTGAGCAAAAGAGTTCAAGCAGATGGTTCACAGGTGATGTAGTGATGGAATAAACTTGGGAAAACAATGATTCAAAAAATAATTAATAAAAATACTAAATATATATTATTATGCAGCACATTCTCCTAAAAAAAGAAGAAAAGATTATAACCATGGCCTAAGTTGAACCTTATTAAGAGAAAGAAAATGATAAGAAGAATAAAAACTAGGGGACCAGAGGGACATGAGTGCCTGCCTATGCCCTGGAATGAAACGTTCCCAGCTGCTCAGAAGGAATGCCTGTGTGCAGGTCTGGGCAGAGCAGGGAGGGTGGAGCCTGAAGGAAGGGTCTGGGTAGCTGGGCAGGGTTCAGGGCAGATAAAGGTGCTGGAACAAGTGGGGAGGGACTAACTTGCCTGGTGGGCCCTATGAATTCCAGTACCCACCCTGTTGGGAAGAGTACTATATGGCCTGCCTGGAGCAATCCCACCTTCCACAGAGCTCCCTTGGTCATCCCAGCTGCCCAAAGAGACAGAAACCAGGCTGGATATGAGGCTACAAGAGGTGGTCTTGAGTCCATCCCAGGTGCCTCCTGAACAGGAAGGCCCAGGTGTAAAGGCTTCAGTTTCCTGGGGAACAGGGGCTGCTGGGAAAATAAAGCCTGGAAAAAGAATGGAGGGTCATGTCTCCACTGCTGGTTGATAGGGACACTGCAACCCAATGCCCCAGATCACAGACAAGAAGCAGTAAGGGCTCCTGTGCAGAAGCTATTATTGGGGAGAAGGATGCCTCAATGGGAGGATCAGGGAGGACCAGTTGTGAGCCAGGGTCCCCTCAATCCAGGGTATGAATGCAGAAACGCATGTTGCCATAAAAGGAAACATAATGAGTGTGTTGTTTCGGGTACAGGAAATTATGCCTGCCAAGGTCCAGACACCATTCTTCAGACAGGCCACAGAGTCACCGGAGTCACCCTGTGGGAGGAGAAGACCCTGTCTGCAGACTGCATGACAGAACCCTGGAGACCATCAGAACCTATCATGTGCTGACAAGAAATGTTCAGGGGCCCTGTGTTCGGCAGAGAAACCATCTCAATGGCCACCCAGCTCTGCACTGTCTTTGGTGCTGGGGGATCAGCAGCTGTACTGGGAGTACTTGGTGCTGGGGGATCAGCAGGTGTCAGTATATCATCTGGAAATAGCCAAACCAGGGGGCTTCCCTGAGAATGCAGAGCCCTGGGAGAGCACTCCAGAACTGTACAGACTATTAGGGAGCTGGTGTCAGTGCTTATGCTGCCTCCATGACACAGATCAAGGGGAGAGGGCACACGGGTCTGGGACAAGGAGTCAGTCTCCAGCCAATGGACCTGTCATGAGGGTCTGGGCTAGAGCAATTCTTACAGTGTGGGTTGACACCTCCTCTGCCCCAAGCATAGAAGATGACATTGTAGCTTAGGTGAGGATATAACATAATGCAGAAGTTATTATCCTTGATATCCATGGAGGCCTCCTACAGATTGTGGGTTTACTTGGTACCTGGAGAAAGAGCCCCTAGAAAGGTTGGAACACTCACTTCTTAGCCCAAAATTGCAGAGTTGACTATAGGCCCCAGAGCAGCTATCACTAACACTAACTTCATCCAGCAGCAACATATCCAGGACCACAACCCTGCAGGCAAAGATTTCAGAGCCTGAGAGCTTTCTGTCCTTGTGATTCCATGCCAGGGAGCAAGTAATTGTTCCAACAAAGACCATGGCACAGCTCTGCCACCCAGCTGGGACTGGCCTGGGGCACCAACCCAGATGAGGCAGCTACCCGAACCAAGTCTTCCTTTCCAGGGTTGGGGATTTTCCTGTGACAGAAGTCCCCACACACAGGAGTTCCCTCCCCTGCTACCTGCCAGCCCCTGCTGGCCTGAAAGACCTGGTCTGGATGGTGCTAGGAACACAGTCATGCAGAGCCACCCTAAAGACACCAGTCTGGACTGTGGGACCTGAGCCCACTCTGGATCTTGGCATCAGATGGTGTGTGTAATCCCAACACTCAGATCTGGGGGCACCAAGGACAGGCACTGGGGGCTGAGTAGGGCAGGGTTGCTACACAGAGCTCTGTCTACAGAACCCAGCAGCTCAAGGATATCATGATCTCATGATCATGCATTAGGGAAGGTTTGCATGCAGACAGTGTAGTTCAGATGCAGACACTTTCATGACTTGCTTACATTTGCAAGAAACTCAAGTGGAAACAAACAGGTGCTCACAGCTGTTCTGCCTGCCTGATGTTGTGCCACCTTCTGAGGAGAGAGGTCAGGGTCACTCACCATTAATGTCTGTGAACTCCCAGCCCATAATTTTGCATGCGGTCCTGGGGAGGAACTGGTCATCCACACTGGAAAAGTGAAGAGGGGACGCTTTTCTGTTCTGGCCACAGATTCAGCAGGGCGATGTCACTGTACCGAGTGATGGTGTTATACGAGGGGTGTCTAAAGACCTGTGGGTAAGAAGGAAAAACTGTTCAGTTCGATGAACTCTGGTGTCCTATTCTGGTGACAAACATGTGGGGATCAGGAGAATAGTGAGCCCCAGGTGCTGGCTCCTGTCAATCTCTGAAGGGGCTTCACCTGCCCCTGCCCCCAAACCCTCATGTGCCTGAAAGATCATCTAGCAAGGTCTGGCACACCTGGGCAATCACCAGTTCCTGGATGTTATCAGGTGAACGTATATCATACAGCCCGAGAAAAACCCTGTAAGCTCTCCTGGAGAGAACAAATGGGTTAGGATGTATAAGGACAGACCACTCCCCTCCCTTGTCCCCATGTCCCTTCTGGATCTCACGTAAAATTGACATGGACGACAGTGATCACCCATCATGGTTGATTAGGAAGCCCCCACAGAGGATGACTCCATCGTGATCCTGTAGAAAGATAGAAAGAAAAACATTGACAGGACAATAGTCACACCATCTGGGTACCGGTCACTTGAAGAGTCAATACCCCAATGTGACTCCACTCATGTGCAGTATCCTCACCACTAGAGTCAAGAGCCAGGGCCAGGTGCCAGGATGAGCTTCCTGCCCATTGATGATCCTGGGCTTGATGCTTAGCTCTGGGAGACTGGCAGGTTCCCCATAGCCTACGGGTCACAGGGGAGAGGGTAAAGGTGGTTGAGATTAGTCAGTCTGCAGAAACTGCAACCTCTGAAGGGAGTATGGCCATACTCCCTGGAAGATACCCTCCTGCCTGATGGCCAGGGAAGCAGAGAGACAGGCATCTCTGTCCAGGTCCTGCTCCCCAGGGGAGCAGGCATAGGATGAGAAATTTGGGTTCCCTGTGCCCCAATTTTTTTTTTGAGACTAGATCTCACTATTTTTGCCCATGGAACCACAGGCTCTCATTGCCCAGGGCACCACAGACTCAAGCAATCCTCAGCCTCAGCTTCCCAGGCAGCTGGGATTACAGGTGCACACCACCACGTCCAGATATTTTTTTGGAACTAGGTCTCACTACCGTCCCCAGGTGGGACTCGAACCACGATCCCTAGTCCCAGCCACTTCATAGGCTGAAGCTTATAGGCACGAGCCACCGTGCCCAGCCCCTGTGCCCCAATTTTTGCTTGGGTCCTCTGACCCTCCTGACTCTCCCAGGCTCATTTCCCCAAGAAATGGGGAGTAAGCACTGCTCCCCTCACAAACAAAGCTTAACAAGGAGTCTGAGGTGGACAGAGGTCTAGATAAAAGACAGAGACCCCTAAGGCCAAGGGTAATCCTGTTTGACCACCATCCTGTGGAATGTGACCAGTTGTCAAAAGCAATTCTGGATCCAGGTATACTTCAGGATTAAAATTGCACAAATAATTGAAGTTTCTCATGTATTTAATCAGATGTGACTGGCGCCAGCCAGAATGGGAACATAAGGTGACAGAATATAGAAGTGACTCTGTCCAGGTAAGGAACACACACTGGGGATTGTCCACAGGACACTTGTGCTGGTTCAGGGCACAGGATCCTCAGCAGCACTCAGTGGTGAGGACTCTGCCACAGAAAGACAGGGGGACATGTGAGTCCCTCCCACCTAACTGATTGCCTCCAATTTCCCCCAGACCCACCTCCAGGCACCTCCTGCCTCTGCCCAGGCACAGGGACATGCATGGCCACTCCTCCAATATGGTATCCCCATCCAAGGCTTCAACCTCATCTGATCTTATAACCATGCAAAATCCCCTAGAAAGACCCAGGAGGATTTGAAATTGGATGGGAAAAACAGACAAAATGGTGTGCTAACCCAAACTTACAGAGGGTAGCAGCTGGCCCTTTAAAAGTCAATCATACACCAGGTTCTTCCCAGCCCACACATGCAGTGGTAGCAAGACCACATAAACTTTAAGATGGAGACAAACACAAATTTACTTAATGAAAGACAAATGAGACAAGAGTCACTGAGGGATACAAGGGAACTCCTTTGGTAATCTCACCACACAGTCCAGCCTCTAGTCCACAATGCACATAGATAGCTTCAGCATCCATGTGTGTCCACAAAATGGCAACTGCCCCACCTTAAGCCAGATGAAGAAGTTAAGATGGCGTCGTCACTTCTTCTTCAGAAGACACAGCTACACTCCCTCCAAGCCAGAAGGAGCCAAGAGGGTGTTGACAATCTTTCTCAAATCCTTCTCAAAGTAGGAGATTCAAATCCAATGAGGAAGACCAGGATGGCTCCATCAATTCTTCTCCAAAAGGCACTGCTCTGGCATTCTTTCAGCTCCACTCCAAAGTGGCCCAGAATCAGCAAAACTCACTTAGTACAGAACACAGCAAGTGCTTCAGACCCCTCACGGTGAAAATGGCAACACAGCAAACTCTCTTCAGTTCTCCAGAAGACTTCCAGGCTTTGTAATTTCAAATTAAACCAAGTTTTCAAGTACCATGTTTCCAAGATAGTTCACAAAGGTCACATGTTTCTCCAACATGCTTCCCTGGGCTCCTTACTGGCCAGGGCTGGGAATGGAAGCCCACAGCTTGGCTTCCTTCCCTCTCCTGCTGCCCCAACATGGCAGCAGCAGCTCGGAGGCCTCCAGCCTCCCAGCTGCTCCTCTCTACTTACTTCTCCATTCTTTCTCTGTCCTCTTCTGTTCTCTTCTCTTCTCTACTGTTCTCAGTTCTCTTCTCTACTGCCCTGTCCCTTTTTTCTCCTCCATTCTCTCCTGTTCCATGTCTTTTATTCTCTGTCCCCTCCCTGATACTTTAATCCTCTTTTCTTACAAGAAAGTTTCACTTCCACCCACCAATGCTAACAATAGCTATTTTAATGTATCAACACCAGTACTGGGGGCCACAGACCCCTAACAGCCTCACCCTGCAGAATGCTTCCTAGACAGGGAGTGGGGGAGCTAGGCCCCCATCAGGAGGTCCCTGAAATTTGACACCTTGGACACAGCAAGGGAGACAGGGAAATGGAGGAACAGTCTGGGAGGCAGCCTCCTATGAGGTTTCCGATACTCTGGGTTTATCACTCAGCAGGACATGAGGAATCTGGGCCAGAAATGACAAATAGGGGGCCAGCAGTGGTTCCTCCCCAGGGGAGGAAGGGGCAAGGTCCTGCTGATCCGTATAAGTGGGTCACAGAAAGCCGTATGGCAGGTCTGGGGATGGCTAAACCCTGAGTAGATAGAGTTGATATCATACTTTTGTTTTTGTTTTGGAATCTAAACACTTAACATTGTCACACTCAAAATAAATCTTAAAGAGAATATTTGGGGATCACTTCTGACCACCTCTTTCTTAACCCTCTGGCCACACCTGAGCCACACCCTAAGCTATATCCCCTGAGACCCAGATGGTTCTGATTCACAGCTGACACAGCCCTGAGGCTCAGAATCCCAGAAGGACTATTCTCCCTGCAAAGTCAGGTAAGCTATCACCACTAAGGCTGGTGGCTGAGAGGGGCTGAAAGCCCTTGGGTTCAACCGCAGGCCTCAGATCAACACACCCCTCAGTCCTCCAACATGACCTGATATGGAGTCATTTTGGGCTCAGGAGCCTCCTCTAGGCCACCCCTCCCAGATGATGAGGGTCCCAGGCAGTGACACCTGAGGAGACCCTGTGGAGGGCAAAGCAGAAGAGAAGCCAGAGGAAGGTCATGGTGTTGCTGCAGGGAGTGAGGGACTGCTGTTCTGGGGTCCTTATATATTCCCTGGGAGCCCAAGTCCCACCCAGCTCCTATGTCCCTTGTTGATCTGAGGGTTGCCCTCCCCACGGTCAAAACTGTTCAGGTCTTACTGCAGCATGGGCCATCCCAGCACCAAGGAAAAGGGCAATGACCTGACTCACTGGACCCCATCAACCTTGCAATGCTTGGGCAAGCATCCCAACTATGGGCCCCAGAGGCCCTGATACGACCATGCAGGTGGCAGGAACTTGGCAGAGAATCATGGACAAGGGAGCATCTCACAATGTTTTGTGTTCCCCGGAGCCAGGCATCCAGCCCTCAGTCTCACTGCACACTAGAGCCTGTGGCTTCATCTGTTTACTATCAGCATAGGAAACTCCCTGAGGGAACGAAAACACAGAATCTCAGAACCTTAGGAATGCCCCCAGAACCAGCCCGGACAGGCAGCCTTGCATGCAGGAGGGCAAGGGCGTGTCCTACTGCTTGAGCCCAATTCTTTATTTTTCATCATTCATTGTTTAATTGACTTGTTGTTATTCAAGTTTTAGTCTCCATGTGTATCCCCACTTGGAGGAGCAGAAAACTCTGTGTGACTCTAGTGGATACATGACTGAAAGTTACCAGCAGTGTTCACAGGAAGGGCCTCGAGAAGGAGAATGACATAAGGACATGCAAATCAGCAGCTCAAATGTAGGGAGCTTGAAATCAGAAGGTGGTGGAGATGGGAGACCACATGATTTTAATGGAAAAGTAGCCCTAAGTTGTGCCTAATAGGAAAAAGAAAATCATATTAAAAAAAAAAAAAAAACAGCAAGACCTGAGATACAGGAGTGCCAGCTGCATAGCCTTTGATGAAGATGTTCCCAGCTGCGGAAAGAGTGCTGTGTGCTCTGCCCTGCCTGGGCAAAGCAGGGAGGGTGGAGCCTGCAGGGAGGGTTTGGGTGGGTGTGCAGGGCTCAGGGCAGAGAAAGGTGCAGGAGCAGGTGTAGGGCACAATGCTGCCCGGGGGGGGCCCCTCTGTGTCCCAGTGCTCATCCTGCTAGAAGGAGCACTACGTGGCGTGCCTGGAGCATCAGTGACTTCTTCAAAGATTTTGGGATCAACCAGCTGCCAAGATAGCAGACCATGCTGAGAATTGAGGCTGCAGGAAGTGATCCTGGGTTCCACCCCAAGTGCCTCCTGAATAGGGAGTCACAGATGCAAAGGCCTCAGCTTCCTGGGAAACAGAGATGATGGGCTCTGCAGACTGGAAAGAGAGGGAGCACACCGCCCTCTGGTGGTAGATTGGGTCACTGCAGATGATTAACCCCAGGTCACAGACAACAAGCAGTCAGGGCTTCTGTACAGAGGCTTTTATTAGGGAAAAGGGCACTGCGATGAGAGGATCAGGATGGATCAGTTGTGAGCCAGGATCTGCTCAATCCAGGGTAAGAATGCAGAAACGCATGTCACCACAAAAGGTCTGTTGGTGGGGAAACTTCCAGATGTAAAGGATATGATTGCCACTAGGGTCCAGGCTCTATTCTTCCAGCAGAACACAGAGTCACTGGAGTCACACTTGGGGAAAGAGAAGGGTTCTGACTGCTGACTGACTGCATGGAAATACCCTGGAGACTGAATGAACCCTTCATGTGTTGATGAGAAATGCCAGGTGGGTCCTGTGCTTGGCAGATAAAACATTTCAATGGCCACCCCACTCTATACCAGCTTTGGTGCTGGGGAGTAGTGGCTATTCTGGTGTCTGTCCATCAGTTGGAAATAACCAAGCCATGGGGGAGCCCTGAGAGTGAAAATCCCCAGGAACGCACCCCATACCTGAGCAGATGATCTGGAATCTGGTTTCAGTGCTGGTGCTGCCTCCCTGGTCACAGATCAGGGGGAGAGGGAACCGGGGTCTTGGACAAGGAGTCAGTGTCCAGCTGATGGGGCACAGACTTAAGAGGTTGGGCTAGAGCAGTACCTACCGAGATGGGGCTGGCACCTCTGCACTGAGCATATAAAATATCATGAAGGTTGATATCGTACCAGTAGTACTTATACCTGCCATTGTTCATGATGGTCACTGTGGTCTTCTGCAGCTGGTTGGGGTTCATAGTGCCTGGAGACAGAGATCTAGCTGGGTCACAACCCTTCCCTCCTAGTCCACCCTTGCAGAGCAGATTGAAGATGCCAGAGCAGCCATCTCTGACCCCCATTTCCTCCAGCAGCATGAGATCCAGGATCACAGCCCTGAAGGCATAGACCTCAGAGGCCATGAGCTCACTGTCCTTGTGACTTCATGGCAGGCCAAACTGCCAGTGCTATAGCAAAGAGCATGGCACAGTCCTGCCTGCTCGGTCAGGTAGCCATCCTGGATAAGGAGGCTACATGAGTCAATTCTTCCTCCCCAGGGATGGGGACTGCCCTCTGATTGCAGACTCCATGCTGAAGGGGACAGAAGCTCCACTCGACCACCCCCCAGCACTCCTGTTCTGCAAAGACTTGGTCTTGGAAGTATTCAGGGTGATGGGAACACAAGATGGCTGAGCTATCCCAGTGTGGAGGGCTCCAGTCTGGACTCTGGGACCTGAGCCCACTCTGTATCATAGCACCACAGGCCAGGTGGCAGTTGTCACCACAACACTCAGACCTAGGGACACCAAGAATGGGGAGCAGGGGCTGAGTAGGACAGGGCTGCTGCACAGATCTCTAACTATAGAACCCAGGATCTCCAAGGACATCACGATCTCATGCCCATGCATTATAACAGGTTTGCACACAGATAATGTAGTACTATCTAGTGTAGATAGTGTAGTACTAGATGAGGAAACAGTGAAGACTTGTGAACCAAATGGGTGCTCCCGGCTGTTCCACCTGCCCAACACTGCACCACCTCCCAAGGAGTGAGGCCCAGGTCACTAACCATTAGCGGCAATAGAACAAAAAGCCCATAATTTTGTACGAAGACCTGGGGAAGGTCAGCCACATGGTAAAGGTGAAGAAGGGACACTTTGCTGTTGAAATGAACCTCTGTGATCAATTTCAACAAGGCCATGTCATTGTGTATAGTGTGACATTATACAAGGAATGCCTAAAGACCTGTGGGGTTTTAGCAGGATAAAGATTTAAGAGGAGGAATCCCTGGTTTCTTGTGTTTTGGGGGACAAACATGAGGGGATAAGGAAAAAACGGAGACCCATCTGTTGGCTCCTACTGAGCTCTGAAGGGGCTTCTCCTACCTCCTGCCCCCAAACCCTCATCTGCCTCCAAGGTCATCTCAGAAAATCTGGCCCACCTGGGCAATCATCAGTTCCTGGATATAACCATAGCATCTGTCATGCAACCCAACCAGAGCCCAGGAAGATGTCCTAGAGACATTTCCCCTCCCTTGTCCCCAGGCTGGACCTCATGTGACATTGCAGTGAGCGACAGTGATCATCCAGTTACTGCTAATCAAGGAGCCCCCACAAATGAGGATTTGAGTGTCATTCTGCCAGAAGATGGAAGGGTCAACAGTGACAGGACACCAGTCACATCTGTGTACTGAATGTCCCCCTGAATGACCAGTACCCAGTATGATAGCACATAAGTGCAGAGTGCCCTCACCAGCAGTACCACATGCCAGTGTCAGGCACCAAGAGGAGTTTCCTGCCCATTAATGATCCTGGGCCTGATGCTCATCTCCTGAAAACTAGCAGGTTCCCCATGGCCTGAGGGTCATAGGTGGCAAGGTGGAGGGGGTCAATTAGTCTATGAAAACTGGCTGCAACCTCTGCCAGCATAGCCCCACAGCCACATTCCCTGTATCTGGTGCCACTGCACATACATTGAAAGACAGCACCTTGCCTGCTGTCCCTGGTCACTTTCAGGGAAGCAGAGGGACAGGTATATGCTTCTGGGTCCTCCTGCTCAGGGGAGCAGGCACAGGATGAATAACAGGATTCCTGCATTGCACAACCTGCTTTGAGACCTCGACCCCTTGACTCTCCCAAGATCATTTCCCCAATAAATGGGGAACAAGCACTGCTACCCTCACAGACACAGTTTGACAAGAATTCTGGTGTGGACAGAGGTGGAGATGAAAAACAGGGACCCCTAAGGCCAAAGGTAACCGTCCCCTTTGGTCACCATCTTATGAAGTATGACCAGTTCCCATAAGCAATTCTGGATCCACCTGAACTTCAAAAACTGAAATGGCATAACATCAATATTTCTCAAGTATTTAATAAGATATTACTCTGGCACCTGCCAGAATGGGAACATAAGATGACAGAAAACAGAGATGACAGAGTCCAGAACAATGAAGACCCTCAGGGTCCGCAGTTGTGTGGGACCCATGAACTTTTTCAGGACACAGGATCCTCAGTAGCTCCCAGGGGTGAGGACTCACCACAGGGAGAGAGGAGGGCAGGTGAGCCCCTCCCACCAGCCAGGCCTGGCTCCTGGCAGCACCTGTACCTGCCCAGGGCACAAGGACATGGCAGGCCACTCCCTCAACACGGTGACCCACACACAGCCTCAACCTCATCTGGTCTATTAGTCACAGAAAACCCCTTGGAAAGACCCAAGAGGGTCTCACCTTGCAGAGCATTTCATAGTCAGGGAGTTGGGGAGCCAGGACCCCTTGCTGGGGAACCTGAATTCTGATACACATGGACACAGCAGGGAGCTAAGTGACTTGAGAGGGAGAGCCAAGAGGCTACTTTTTCCTGCAGTGTCCAATGCTCTGGGTTTATCACACTGCAGGGCCTGTTGGACCCAGGCAAGAAATGACAGGCAGGGGTTCAACTGAGGCTCCTCCCCAAGAGAGCAGGGGAGGCAAGAAGACTTTTGATCTTGTGTTTGTCACAGAAATCCCTAGGGCAAATCCAGGTTAAGTGACAAGAGCTAAATCCTGAGTATAGACACCTGATATTTACATTTGTTTTTGTCTTGGAATCTGACACTTAGCACTGTCACACTACAAATAGATCATTACTATAATATTTGTGGGTCAATTCTGACCACCCCCTTCCTTATCATGTGGCTATACTTGAATGTCTTCCTGGGCTCCCACCCCTGAGGTCCAGCTCGTTCTGGTCATCCCTGGCAGATACCTGAGGCTCAGCCCAGAAGTGTTAGGTGAGCTGTCTGTCCTGAGTCCTGGGGTGGAGAGGAGCTCAAAGCCCCTGGGTTCAACCTCAGGTCTCATCCCAACATACCCTTTAGTTCTCCAGAGTTACCTGATATGGAGTCACTGTGCTCCCAGGAGCCTCCCCTAGGCTACCCCCCCAGGCTGAGGAGTGTCCCCAGGCAGTGACACTCACCTGAGGAGAATCCAAGAAGGGCAAAGCATGAGAGGAACCAGAGAAGGGCCATGGTGCTGCTGGCAGGAAGTGAAGGGCTGCTGCTCTGGGCCCTTTTTATATCTCCTGGGAGCCCAAGTCCCTTCCAGCCTCTATGTCCCTTGCTGATCTGAGTACCACCACCCCATGGTCAAAACTGTGCATGGCTTATTACAACCTGGGTCACCCCAGGATCAGGGAAAAGTGCAATAGCCTGACTCACTGTCCCCCATCATTCAGGCAATACCTATGGAATCATCCCAGCTGCTGGTCCCGGAGGCCCTGATACCACCATGCAGGCTGCAGGAACTCTGCTGTGTGCCATTTGCATACCAGAAGAGTCATTCCAGATGAGATAAAGGAAAACCTCTCTCATTAATGGTCCCTAAGAAAACTTAAGGACTGACTACTGAAATGACCTTCTGAGACAGCGCTGGTGCCTCTGGCTTTCCTTATCAAAGTTAGCGACCACCCAGCCTACTCTACCCCTTCCTCAATTACTCTTTGCTTTAGAATGTTAATTATCTCTCAGGTTTGTTTGTCTTATTTGGAATTCAACAGGTCCTCGTCCTGTGTCCCTATAAATACCCTTTTCTTTTGCTAATAAAGTTGTCTTATGGCCCATACTTCCATTTGACCCCTGGCTGTGGATGGGCAATCTCTCCTCGTTGGTTCATTTCTGGTACTTTGCGTATTTGGCGGTAAACATCTGGCGCCCAACGTGGGGCTTTTTCATCTTTATCTCTCTGCTACCTTACCTTGCCTGTCCACTTTTATTTTTCCTTTCCGAGAGCCGTTGAACTCCTTCAGCCTGCTAAACTGGCTCCTAAAGGTCAGGGGAAGCTTGGTCTTGACCCTTTCAACAGTACGCTCACTTTTATCTATACCTATCATTCTATATAAGAAAAGAATAAAGGCAAGTAAAAGCCATAGCCGTCAGCGAATGGTAAACGAGAAGAGAGCCAAGAATTTCTGGATGTGCGAGGAGATCTCGGAACTGAAGGTATGGGAAATGCCCCCGTTAAAGGTGAAAAAGGTAGAGGAGCATTTTGTAGAAGTAATATGGTAGGTGTTAAATGCCAAGGGATGTTTAGTATTCTAAGAGGGATATAAAAATAGGTTATAATTTTTCTTAAAATGTTACCCTAAACTAGGGAAACATGGCCTAATAAACTCTGGCATCTGGGAGAGTTTAAGAGATCACCCAGAGCTAGCATTTTGTCTTTCCAGTATCATGCTGGTTTTTAAAGTCCTGCCAGGTAGCTTTTAATCTCCTGGGACTGGAGATCTTTAACTAAGGTAATCTTATCAGATCAGCAATATCTGAGATGGTTAAGAACTTACCATGACTACAACATTAAAAAAACTGTAAAAACTATTAATGATGATCTTAATATAACTCTCTCTCTCTCTCTCTATATATATATATATATGCTGTCTGACATAGTTAAGTAAAATATTACCAAAAATTCTCTGAAAAACTAAGTCCATTCTTATCAAAAGAGACAGCCTGCCAGTAACAAATGGCAGCACATTAAAAAATAAAGTAGGACACAGAAACAACTTCAAAATGCTAAAAATGCTGTAATTTACAGTTTGATGTATAATAGAGTTAATTCTAAAGTAAAATTAGCTTAAAATTTTTAATTACAAAAAAGCAGTATTAATAAGAGTATAAAAAGAATAACTCAAAATATAAATAGGCCAGCTCTTAAGTTAAAGGATTCAATCTGTGAAGAGCTTTCACAGCTTTTATAAACTGCTCCACTACAAAGCATTAACTCTTAAAGTTAAGCCTCAGTCAAAGTTTCAGCCACTGCCACTGCAAAAGCTGCTCAGTGCCCACAGTTTCACAGTTTTGTTTTGTTTTTGTCTTAAGACAGTAGAGCTCACAGCTGCCGCCCTCTCCCTACAGTGTTGCCTATTCAGATGTTACAGCCAGCTTAACATAGCTCTTTCCAAGGTCATGGAACGTTGTCCCTTTTCTAACCTAAAAGTTTTCTAACCTAAGTGTTCTAACCTAAAAGTCTCTTTTAGATTACAAAGTTCTGATCGTTCCTAAAAATTGCTGCCACTTATTCAAACTAAAAAAATCCAACTTAGTTCCCTCAAAACACTGTAGTTTATTCAATACCAAAAACATTTATAGTTAAGAATTAATAGTCTAACATCATTCACTCTGGTTTTCAAGATAAAGTTTTTACTAACACTGCCCCTCTGAAAATAAATAAATTTTTTAAAAAAGTCAGAAAAGTAAAGATTGCTTCTTTTCAATTATCCTAGATAACATAGACAAAGAAAAGTTTATTTGTACTGTGCCTTCTGTTAATAATCAAACCCCAGCATTTATGTTATCAAAAGAGAGTTCCTTTCTTAAGGATCAAAAAACAACACTACAGTCTACCAAACATTTGTTTTCCGGGACAATATATCCTATAATAAGAAATAATTCTTTTCTCATTATGTGACTACAGTGTTAACTTAATAGACAATGGCTACATAGGGGTTGAAAATGAGAGGGTGCGCTACCCCCCCCCATTGTCTCCTGTTTAAGATTGCAGATTTCAAGGACAGGTATGCTAAAATGTGAGAATGACCTTTGTTGGAACAATGCTGAGAAAGGTTTTAGACAATGTTAAAGTAATCAAAGTTTTCCTTACATATTTTTTTTATAGTTATTAAGATAATTAGAAAATCACTTTGTTAAAAATAAATCAGTCTGCACTGATAGTCTTGCAGTGGTTTGGTATTTTGGTTGAGAAGTCTGGGGATGGTAAAAAGAACCCATAAGAGTTTGAACTGTAGTTTCAAAGTTTTTCCTCTGCAGTTTTTGGAGCTGAAAGCAGAGATCTGCTAGCTGACTTTTGCATATCTATGGTAAAGGTACAGTGTAAATGCTAATGGATAGTTTGTAGCTTGCTTCCTAGGGAGAGAAGCAGGCATAGGTGTGTCTACTTAAAGTTAAAGGTAAATGCTAAGGAACTGCTAGTAGCCTGCTTCGAAAAGGGAAGCAGGCCTGTACGTGTTAAAGTTAAAGTCAGAAAGTTTTCATCATACCTACTTTCAAAATCAGCACTAGAAAGAAATGTATTTAAAGTCTGTCTTTTAAACAATGACAATGAGCTGCCTGACTAGTTCAGTTGTTAGAGCATGAACTTCTTATTCTCAGGGTTGTGTGTTCAAGCCCCACAGTAGAAACTAAAGTCAACTGCATATTCTTCAATTACTGTAGAATTGGGCTTTGTTGAAAGTTCCTTTAAATTAAATACATTTAACTTAAAATGTTGGTTCTTTAAAAAGTTGTAAAGGAAATTGTTTTCTATCTGTATTCATTTTGTTTTTTCAATTGATCAGCTTTATTTAATATAATTATACAGGACAACAGTGGTAATTCCAAAATACTCTAAGAGTTTTAAGAGTGTAAAAGTAATTTATTCTATCTGTAATCATTTTGTTTTAGATAACATAATTATGTAGGACAACAGTAAAAAGTCTTAAAAGTTTTAAAAGCAGAAAGGTGATTTTTGAAAAGATATAACAATAAAATCAAATTTCTGCAAAATCTTAAATGTTTTAATGACATAATAACTTTTTTAAAGGATGGAGCTGAAATATTAAAGTTTAAACTGAGTCATTGTCATCCTATCTGGTTGTTTTGATAGATCGGCTTCATTTGCCTTGTAGTATGATTCACAATAAAATTAAAATACACTTAAAAATACATGCCTTCCAACAGCGTATTTCTCTGGAAGAGAGCAAAATAGAAAAACAATTAATTTTTTTAATGTCTTAGTAGTTGTTTATAACTACAAAATAAAATACAACTTAAAAGTTTTAAAATCTTAGAAAATAAATTCAACAACAGAGTTCTTTAATTGTTTTTGCATAGTAAAAATATACAAATAACCAAATTACAATAAAAAATAAACACATATCACATTAATTTTATATGTTTAATTAATTTGATCATTGTAATAAAAGCTTGGTTTGACTTTAAAAAAA
>PVHY01005734.1:9446-80565 GCA_004024945.1 Uropsilus gracilis | reverse complement strand
TTTTTTTTTGAGTCTAGGTCTTGCTATTTTTGCCCATGGAGCCGCAGGCTACTGTTGCCGGTGGTACCACAAACTCAAGCAATCCCCTGCCTCAGCTTCCCATGTAGCTGGGATTACAGGCGTGCGCCACCACGCCCAGCTATTTGGGACTAGGTCTCGCTGTGTTGTCCCGAGCAGGACTCAGACCACGTTCCCTAGCCCCGGCTGCTTCTCAGACTGATGATTACAAGCATGAACCACCATGCCCGGCTTTCCGTGGTATCTTCCCGCTAAACAAAGAGGGTGGTGCAGCGCCCTTATTGACAGGTTCTCTGTGCCAAGTTTTTGTTCAAATCTTCTCGGTGACATTGTAGGCGTCATATATTTTCTTGGTTCTCCCAGTTCAATGCGTGTGGTGCTCGCCTTGTTCCCCTTGAGTCCTGCCCAGGTGGCACATGTTAAGGGACTTTCCACCAGTATCTCACTGGTTTGGTTTCTATGGATGGTTATTGTCTTAAGGTATCACTCCTGATTAGAGCTCTCGTGTTGAAGGCAAACCCAGGGGAGACTGTGGTGGACATACCATCCGACCCGACCCGGACCCCACCACGCACAACCAGCCCTGCGTCTTCAAAGGGCTCAGATGTGCGGTAAGCGCCGGCCCGGCCTCTTTCCGGACTAACCCAGCCCCTCCCCGCCTGACCTCGAGGAAGCGCGAGGAGCCGGTGTGTGCGGACCGCGGCCATGGACCAAGCCATGGTGGCATGGCCGCGGGGTGCGCGGGCACAGAGACCCGCATGAACCCTGGGCACCACCGAGTCCCTGATCTCATTTAGATGAGGGATATAGGAAAAAGGAGCAAACAAATGGATAAGAAAAATATAAAAGTGTCAATAGAACAGAAGCATAGAGCAAGAGAGGGAGAGGGTCAAAATGAGGGATGGGGAGTACGCAAAAGATTAAGATGGTTCATGGGTGATAAGGTGATGGGAAAATCCCAAAGTAGACTATGATGTAATTTACATAGATGTATGTACATATATATATATATATGTAGAGATATAGGTGTGCAATTTCTATATGGATAGGTACGTGCAATCAATAAAAAAAAGACTTTCTTCCTAACACCTTGGCAGCCATCATCCTATTTGTAAAAAGTGTTTCCTAAATTCTAAAAAGTGCTCCTAATAGGCTGAACTTCGCTGATATTTTTGACAACTTCAAGATCATCATCCCGTTGAAGGTATTCTTTGATACAGTATTACAGCAGTGTACTTTCAGATGCCCCGCTACTACTAGCAGTTCCCCTTTCTTTTCTGGAAGAGGAAGAACCCAACTTAAAAGAGGCACCCAGGTGACAGAAACCTTCTTGCAAGCTGGATTGGAGAACTGTTTTCCACATGTCTATACCTTTCTTTTTGGTCTGTTAGCTAAACCCCTTTTATTTGACGATCCATTTTAAAAGTCAGAGTAATTAAGTGATCACTGCCAAGTTCTGTTTGAGAAACCAGTGGAGAAAGTGAAAAGGGTGAATGATAATGAGGTACAAATTCATGCAGAAACACTGAATGTGGAATAAGGTTCTATGTCCAGTCCTCTGAGCCGCATAGGGTTTGAACAAGATACAGTTCAAGTCTGAAGCAAGATACAGTTTCAAGATACAGACAAGATACAGTTTCAGACTTTGTGTGAAGCTTTGCTTTTCAGTTAAGTTTCTCTCTATGAAATTAGAATCCAGAAATTCAGTGTTCAAGTCATGTGGGTACTAGGCTCACAATGAAATCAAAGATAACTTTCTCAAAATAGAGCTGACTAGATTCTAACATTAAAAATCCCTTCTACCATAGTAAAACTCAGGCAGCTTTGGAAGCAACAGACATTATCCCTCCGAAGCCAGTGATTTTATTTTTTTAAGAATTAATTTTGTCAAATAAAATAGGAATTATGTACACTAATTTTAAATCAGTCAATAATTCCATGACCCAGAGCAGAGGAATATCCAGTCACAAAATAAAGCATAAACACCATTAACAAATAGCACTATAATTACTTCTACTATTATTACGAACAATCATTGCTATTTATTGTGTTCCTACTATGTGTTGGTCTTGTCCACAGCAAAGCCTTGGTTCTAGCTACAACCACCTGTCTTTTTTCTTTGACCACTTATGTCCTATATTTATATTTATAGGTCAGCCTGATATGCTTTAACAGCTGCACCTGACAGATGAGCAATGTTTTCCATATTAAATATTTCATATCTGTGTATGAAATTCAATGCTAAGTTTTACATTGGTGACGATTTGAATGTTGAACTCTAAAATTGTTTCTTTAATTTTTAAGGACATTTAGTAATATTTTCAAAGTATTAACTAAAAAGTCTGCCTGAGTTAAATTATTTTTATTTCATTCATTTTTTTAACATCCTCATGGTTGTGAAAATTTAGATGAAAATTAACTTAAAACATTTGTGCAGAAAATTTTATGTAAGTTTTGTTTGTCTGTTGTAATGAGTTGGGAAAAAGACAAAATGTGCAAACTGACCATAGATCTGAGGTATTCAGTAGAGGAGGGGGAGAGAAAAGGGTCAAAATACGGGAGGGAAGAGCACAAGGGTCATTAGTGATGGTCACGAGTGCTGTGGTGGTGGGAGAACTGTGGGGACTGCACTTGAAGGGAGAGATCAGAAACAATCCCCAAATGAACAATGATTTAAGAAAATAAAGAAATATATTTCATTTTAAACATTAAAAAAAATGAAAGATGCCATCAAACTGTCTCCAAATTATTTTTGTTTTTTGTATTTGTATGAACCACATTAAGATTCTGTATACTTCTTCCCAATTACATTTCTTTCTTTAATCATTGATATTTTTTCAATAGAACCTATATTATTAAGGCATCTTGATGACATTCACCTAATTAGCAGGTTTATTGAAATAAAGTGCAAAAATTGGAATTAGTAGAAAAATCTGATTTACATGTCCTTGATACTCCAAATATTGGCCATCAGTGTCATGCTCATATAAGCAATTGGTTAAATTCATGCATCTTGGGAGGCCACAGGGTCCAAACTAAAGACATGCTCTCAGCCAGTTTCCCAAATGGAGAGCTGGCCTCAACGATGGGAGGGGGGGGCTGTAGGGCATGAGAGTGACATCTGACTCAAGGCCTGAAGTGTTCCATCTTAGTGGCTGTTCTTCTAGAGAAGTCAGGGACATCACACATATGAACTTTCTCATGCATAAACTGTGACAGTGTATGCCCTACTTACCAGTCAGATGTACTGATAAAAAAAATCCTTATTTATGAACAGACTTCTTGAAAAATGATCTCTCTCAGGTCACCTTTTCCATTCAGAGCAAAGTTCATGAGCCCACCGTATGTCATGGAACCAGTCAAAATTATTAAAAAGCCATTTCCCCTGAAAGGCTATGAGATTTGGACTTTCCAAATCACTGACAATTTCACTCCTCTGCGCTTTCAGTAAAACTATACATTTAAAGTTTACATGTAAGCTGAAGCTCTCCCACAGAATATCAAGAACACCGCAGGTTTCCTTTGCTGTCATTTGTGTTGTGATTTTAGTTGATATTTCAGAAGTGAAAGCTTTGGCCTGCAGGCTTTCTAACTTCAACAGTTGCAACCACTAGACCAGTTAAGTATTGACTTCCCTCTGGACTTGAGGTCTCTTCTACCCATGAGAAGATGAAGTACTTCAGTCTAAATGAACATTTAGGTACAGAGAGAACTCTGAGCTCTATTTTCATTATCTGACAAAGGAAAAAAGCCTCTCTCTGGCTCTCTGGCCAATGATAGCTCTTCATTGCTAAGTAACTAGAAAAATGGAAGCCCACAATCCATTTGCCATTATGGAGCTGGGATATCTCAGCCCTGTCTTCTGGGAGCAAGTTTATCTGGTTTAGACCTCGTGACAGTAGTCATGAATGTGGTAACCATCAATGGCAAGTCAAAGTAGGATTGATTCTAGTGATCCTAGTAACTTATCCCAAATCCTTGCATTTTGCAAAATCAGCATATGATACAGATGGGGGTGAGGCACTCCATGTTATCATAAATGTAAACAGACACACTACTGTGGTTTTCTGGGAGAAATTAAGATCTCCCCTGTTTCAGACCTTCACCAGAATATTACTAGAAAGTTGTGTATAACACTCATTTGGAAATGCTGTCATGAAAATAAGAAAACCTAAGATGTATTGAGAAATCAAAAGTAACATAAAGTTCAGAAGGTCCTTTGATGAAATCTGACACACTACATCAGGTCTATGTTCTATGTTGGGTCAGTGGAGACGCAGGAAAGGAATTCATTCATAGCCTTGAATAATGGAAAGTTCTGGATAGGAGGCAGTTCATTTCTCTTACCTTCTAGACAAGTCTCTTATTTTGCTTCAATTTTTTCTTCCTTCTTTCTCTCCAACTCTGTATTCTAAGCAAACTCAAAGACAGTTCTTTCTTAACTCTAAGACCTTTCATCTGTTATTACTGCTCTGTAATTGCTAACTGTGGCAACATTTAAGTATGATCATTATTGTTTGAGAACTGGGGATAGATGGCTGTAATAAATGGTTGTCTTCATCTTGTCTTGTTGCCTCATATGTGTCGCAGCCAGCAAGGTGTAGTCTGATCTAGGCTGGTTTCAGCTGCAACAACCACAAAGACCAGGCTCTACATCTTGTCTCCCATTCTCCTGCACACAGGCCTATGCTTTTGTTGAGGAGGTAAAAGCATAGGACTGAGGTGATATGAGCTCTGTTTGAGTCTTGCTTCACATTTGCTAATATTCCACTCACCATATCAAGTCACATAGCTGAACCCAAATCCTGAGTGGTAGGGGACTATACAATTATCTGACAAAGCTGTGGATTTAAGCAGAAGTGAGGATGGGGCCATTTTGGAAGCATCATGAGTCATTTAAATAGTAATACTATAAATAAACTCCCATATAGGATTGCCTCATTTACAGTAGTTCAAGATTTCTTTATCAAAGTATAATGGGCTAGGACTGCTGTGGAATACAATTGTAGAAAACGATGTTGGATACTTAAAATCAGGATTTAAAACTAGCATCCATTAGTTTCTAAATGTTGGGCATTCTTCAGATTATCTCCTTATTGCTAAAATTTTACCATCAAAATATTTGTTTCTGTATTGACTTTATTTCTTCCAATCATACCTTTAAATTTATGAGTATGGCATGCGTGTATGTGTGTGTGTGTGTGTGTGTGTGTGTGTGTGTGTGTGTAGGGGGCATTGAGAGATGTTCGGTATTTTTAACTAAACTTTATTTTGTACTTAGTTGTGGTCTTGTTTTTTATCCATTGCTATGAAGGAACGTAGTACACAGCTAAATAAAAGATGGTAAGGGAATAATTAATTGTTGATATGCTGGGGTGGCAGCCAGGGAAGGTGTTGTATCAACTTAGCAAACTGCCATAAGGCGGCATGATGTCAGGGACACGTTGTACAGGGGCACCAAAGCAACTGTCACCCTGCCTCAATCATGGGAGGATCTGTACTGAGGGAGGCAGCTTTCCTTCTGAGTATTCTGTAACCTCAGCTCCAGCAACTTTCTCTGTTGGGATCCAGTTCCTTCTAACATGGTCTCTGTGGTACAGCCTGAGTATTATTTTCCTAAATCACACGTTTACTTGTACTCCCTAGTTTAGCTTCCTGCAGTGGCTTCCAGGTTGGCATTTCCAAGTGCAAACTGCTTAGTGCTCCATGGTCAAACAGACGCTCCGGTGTCTAGTTACCATTGAGTAACTCGTCTTCATTGTGTTGAAGAAGAGGAAGAGGAAGTGGCCAACGCACAAACATGGCGGGGAATAGCCTTTCTGATCCCTGCCAGTGCTGCAGGGCTTGCTTTGGATTATTTGAACACCCTCTGCTCTCTGCCAGTGCAGCAGCTTCCCTCCAGACTTCCCCACCGTGCCCTGCTCCCCACACCCATACACCTTCCCAGCCTTCTCTTCTTCACTTCCAGTTGAGGCTGGACTCCAGACTCAGTGCCTGTTGTCTGGAGCATGTAGACGTCAGTGATGAACTTGTCACCGCTGTCCTCTCAGAGACAGGCTTTCCGAGGCCACAGATTGCACCTGTTTAGGATGGTAACCCACGGGCCTGGTACAGTACCTGACACAGAAGGACTCAGTATTGGTTGCTTTTCACTGAGAACCATCAGAGAAAAATAAGGGTGATTAAATAGTGGTTCCGTTATAAGCAGACATATTCTAGATGTAATCAGAGACTCGGCACTGCACTCAACTCCTCTTGCAGGAGACACCCAGGAATACAGTGTCTCTAGTAGGCAAAGGATAAGAGAAGCTGTGTCTTTCTAATGCCCAGGGACATGGTGTACCATAAGAAGTGGATGGTCTTTGCTGGAAGTGCCACATCTGTGTTCTGGGAAGTCCCCTGTCATCTCAAATCAGCTGTCGCTCCAGATGTATGCTTTTGCTGCCAGTCATTCACATATGTCTTGACTCATGAAGCACTTGTCTTGGGATACCTGTGCTTGGCCCAGATCATGTTCAAGCAATGACTTATCTCAGTATATTTCCAGCCAGCCTTTAAGTACAAACATTGGAACGCCTGTGTACGCGTGGATAAAAATGGATTAAGCTGTTTACTGTACGTTGATCAGGGAGTCTTTGCCAGAACTGCAGCCCAAAATTCATGCTCATCACCCACCCACCATCGTGGCCTTCAGCTACGGATTTCATCATACATAAACAATGGTGGGAATTTTGCATTGTTGGTAGGAAGTGTGGATTAAAAGCAAAGAGTTTTGGCGGAGCTGAAGTTAACTTTTATAGAGGGGGACTATTCAATAAATAGCAGCAATATGTTGAGAGCTATGATGAATTCGCCATGTTACAAGCATTGGGGCTATTTCAGAAGATGGGATCTCACATGCTCCTCACCCTACCAGAATTTACATTGTGACTCAGCATTTTTTAAACTATTGCTAGTAATCCCCGAGAAGGTAGTAAAAGAGTTAGTATGCAGTAAGATCTACATTAGTTTTTGGAAAAAGTTCATGCAGAATGGAATGGTAAGTGGCTAGAGCATATCATATATAGTAAGTTAAGGGTAAGTTTTCTTTCAACCATATCATTGGTGTATGGACACTGGATTTATTGCAGTATTATTTCTTACTGTCATTGTATTTCTGTGTTACTGAAAGATACGGGGATTCCTAGGGCAGTCTTGGAAGTTAAAAGGGATTGATTCTGTGTGTAGTTTAATGTAATCATTTGTGCATGTACATCATTGATCCCTGCTTCTCGCAGAACAACTCATCTTGTAGAGCTACTCAGAGCAGGAAAATAACAGAAATGAGATGATGCGAAAACACCAGAAGAAGGCAGTGACATATTAGGCCACAAGTGAAGTTCATTCCCTCAAGTGAATTTCATGAAGTTCTAAAGACTTACAAGTGGGAGGAGGTGCTCTCAACCTTAAATTTTGTTCTCAGTGAAAGAACAAGAAAGGAAAGCACCATCCGTCCCATCAGATAGTGGAAAGATCAATGCAAAGGAACACATCTGGAATCCACAGGCAGGCCAGAAAGAACTTCATCCCCAGGGTCCTCACTGGGAAGAGACTCCAAAATTCAATATAACCTCCATGAGAAAGCGCTTCGCTTCATGATGAGGCTTTACAACTAACTGGCATTGTTTCTTTTCTTCTTTTCCTAATGTATAACACTCTCCAGGCTCAGATGCTGCAAAGAAAGAATTGGCACAGAAAAATACCTCAAAAAAAATCCAGGGAAACTGGGCATAGTGGCATGTGCCTGTAAACCAAGCACTGAGAGGCAAGAGGCCTAGGGATCGCTTCAGTTTGCAGATTCAAGATTACTGCAGGCAACATAGCGAGACCTGGTCTCGAAAAAGCAGCCAGGTGAGGTGGCGGGCACCTGTAATTCCAGCTACCGGGGAGGCTAAGGCTTGAGTCCGCAGGATCAGGACTACCCCAGGCAACATAGTGAGGCCTAGTCTCCAAAAAAAGAAAGAGAAAAAAAATCCAGGGAAAATGCAATTTGAATATAAAGTCCCCCTCCCCCCACTTTATAATCCCTCTCTCAATCAGTTTTCTTAGCAATTAGTTCTTCAGGCTGTAATTATACTAGCTTTGCCAATCATCCACACAATGTTAATACATAAATGCACTTTTGTTTCTTAAACTTAGCAAAATGGATACTCAGAACAAAAGAAAATATCCTAAAACATTCTAAGTTGCATGAAAACAAACTTGCTACTTAAGAAGTTGGCAAAAAACATTGACTTCCCCAAGCAGCGGAAAATGAACTGCTTTTATCTCACATTATGAGTAGGGCTTATGCCCCACAGATGAAATGTCAAATTACTAACCGAGGGTATTAGTAATCATAATTGAAATAATGGCAGAAGCAAAATCCCTAGGGGAGAAAACCTCTGAAACCGCTGTTTGCAGAGACTGTGGAGCAGAGCTATTGGAATAACTGCTTTGGGGCCGACTGGTGGTTGCCATGAAAGAAAAGATTGGCAGGCTCTTCACTTCCCAGTCTTCAACCTGCTGCCGGCAAACACACCAATTTCCTAAGAATTATATGGTTAGGACAGACATTAAACAAGTGCGCTTGTCTGTTTGCCTGCTGGCAGGATCCCAAATCTCAGCGTTCATGCCTCTTCTGGTGATGCCCGCACCACGGTTCATGAGCAAGGAGACACAGGGCCAGCTGGGAAACACAGCACCGCTGAGTACAAGGAGCAGCTTCCCCTGGGCACGGAAGGGGTTTCTAAATGAATGGCATTTGCCCCAGTTTAGGTTTATATAAAAAAACAAAACCCCAAAATCTGTCCCCTTTTGTGGGTAACCAGCTAGACATCCCTGAAAATTGCCTTTTCCTTTAACTTGACTTGAGCACGGTGTGAGAAGGGGTCAAAAGGAGATAGCTAGCACACTTTCCCCTGAAGGCTAGAGTGAGCCTTATCCGATGTCATCATGAGGGCCTGCTCACACCTGTGCCAGCTCACCTGTTCAGCGCAGACCCTGGCAGGGCAAGTGGCAACAGCCTTTGCATCCCTCGTGCAGCTCCAGAGGAGATCAGGCTGGAGCTGATTTACATTTCTTTTCCTTATAGGTGCCTTGAAACATGTCCATCTGTGGACACCCCTGGGAAAACTTCCAGATGGAACCCATCATTTCAGGGATGCCTCTTTCCAGTGGTCAGGGCTTGCTTTTGTGCTTCAAAACCTCTTATTCAGTCAGTCGGGACCAGAGTCTCATGCTCTTGTTAACATCATTAGTGTCACTTTGTTCGTAGGTAGAGAGGGGAGAAGCTTCAAGCTCCCTTGGCCTGTGCAGTTGTGGCCCTGCTTCGATGACACAGACAGAGCACTTCCCTCAGACCCCATCTGTGCGTTTCCTCGCAGACATTCTGTGTCGTTTCCTGAAATGATGAGTGACGCCCGGTTTACTTCCAAACAAGGGAAAGTATGGTCTTTCCTTTATTTTCTCCATAGTCCCAGTCCTGAAAAATCAGAGTATGTTGGAAGGGAGCCAGAAACACTTGGTGTTTACATGTGCTGTGGCATTAAGTTGCAAGTTCAGAGAACTGTAAGGAGGTATTTCCCCAATGGGACATTTGAAGGTTGTGGGGGAAGTGGGGAGCTCTCTGCTGTGTGGGACTGTCCTCTGCACTGGGGATGGATGTCAAGCACCCCGCCTCCTCCCACTGAATGTCAGGGGCAGCATCCCCACCCCCTCACCTTTGTGACTGCCGAAATTACCCCCTCAAATTTCCAGAAACACCCCATTGGGGGTTTGTACTGCTCTCGTTGTGACCTCTTGTAGCTACTTTTCAAACATTTATGGCCTCCTGTTCTCACCTCTGACTATTTAGCTTAGTGTCAAAAGACAACCATGCTAAGAAAATCATCACTGGAAAAATCACATTCAAGCTCATGCGTTCTGCTGTGCAGCGAGAATATGAAGTCTCACAACATCATGGTGAACTCTTGCAAATGAGGAAAGCTCAGAGCTGTGGAATTGTGAATGTGAGGTTATTCAGCAAAGTCAGTGGCTGAGTCAGAGTTGAATAATCTCATTGGTACCATCCTGCCACTTTGCAAAGCTAGCGTCAGAATTTGAATCCCAGTCTCCTCATTCCAGTGCACCAAAATCACTAAGTTCACTTCTCTGAGAAACAGCCCAAAAAGGAATGAAGCCTTACGTGATAAAATGGAATCACCCATAACACACTTCTAAAATGGCTGCCTTCAAGTTCAATATGCTGCCTAAGGATGAACCCCAAATTTTGTGAAGGAAGCAGTTTCAACTGTTACATGATAGACAAACTGGAGAGAATCTTCCTCCAGTCTTTCATCCTACCTACCTAAACTTCCATGTTCCTAAACAGCTATTGCACTCATTTGATGTTGAGTATATATTATCTTGTACGGCCGTTTGTCTTTTCATTTTGTTTGTTTTTTCTCTCCATCTTAATTGCAGGCTTCTCAGAGCAAAAACCATGTCTTGTTGCTTTGTATTTCCTTCTTTATGCTGTAGACATAAATAAGATCTGTAATCCAGTGAGTCTTTTTTTTTGTTTTTTTGTTTTTGCTACAAGAAATGCTAATATTTTGCAATTTTTTAACAAATTATTTACTAAGTCACAGGGTTATCATGGCCTGGTTTGTACAGCACACCATTCTTACATGTACAACATATTCTCACTTGACATTTTCTGCCAGTTCTTTATGCCTCCTCCTTCTTCTCACTCTTCTCTTTATAGGTTTATTGTCTTTTTTATGTCCTTCCATGCAAACTCAGTCCTTTCCGTAGGAGAACTCTATAATATCCCTTCTGGTCTCTGGAAAACAGCAGAGAAGCACTATTTACCGGGTCTCCTCTCAGCACTTGAGGATATCTTGCCTCCTGATTTACAGGTGCAGTACCATTTTCAGTCCCTTCAGAGCAGTTGTGAACACGGTGGACACGAACAATTTGGCAAATTTAACAAGCACTTACACAAAGGATGGCATCTAATTACAAAGGTTCTTTGCAAAGAGAGCAGTGGCTCGGGCTCCATGTTTATCTTGTTATATTCTGATACCACGATGGTCAAATGTGGAGTGTGAAGGTGCTATTGGGTGACAGTCACTGTGGTTCTCAACTGGGTTATTTTTCCCCTTGGAGACATTTGGCAATGCTGAGAGACATGGAGGCATGCAATTGCCAGTGTGGAGAGGACAGGGATGTTAAGAAACATCCCCCCTGTGCAGAAAACCCACAAGCTCAGGGCAAATGTCAAGTGCCAGGGTTGAGAAATTCTATCAGCTCTGTTCTAACACTTTTTAATTTTTTATATTTTTAAAAATTTAAATAATTTATTTATATATATATATTTCACATCATTGTAATCCCCAGGGTCACCTACCACCTCCCTCCCTGACCTCTCCCACTCATTTCTCCCCCTCCCCCTCTAGTCGTGTTCCTCAGTTTGGTTGTTATCTTGTTTCAGCTTTTCCTCCTGACCTTTTGCTTGGTTTTTCTCTTTGTCCCATATATTAGTGAAACCTTTTGGTTTTTGTCATTTTCTTTCTGACTTGTTTCTGATAATATGGCATGATGTTTATTGAGGTAACATGGGTTTACAAGCTGTACATGATTTAGGAGAGGCTCACACCTCCTCAGATGTATGTGACCACATCACACCACCACCGAGGCCCCTATGGTCCTCCTCCAAGTCCAGTCAGCCCCTTCTAGACTTTTCTCTCCACCCCCACATCTCCCTGTGGCACCTACCATTTTACAGTCAGATTTTTAGGGTTGGTTTGGGTTTAGTTTTATGAGTTCCTTTGTTTGATTTCCACCTATAAGTGATGCCACCCAAAGTTTATCTTTCTCCTTCTGACTCATTTTGCTTACTCTGACTCCTCCAGCCCATCCCTGTACATGGCAAGCATTCATCTCATTTTGATAGCTGAGCAGTAACCCTGCTCGCTGATTACACGACTAAGTGCAGTACTCTTCCAAGTACTTTCACCATCTGAATTTCTCTTGTTTATGTGTCTTTGCTTGTGTTTCTCCCAATGCACCTCTGTCGACCACTCCACTTCTTCACAGTGATCATGCTGGATAAGATTGTTTTAGTCAGGTGCATGACTCATCTCCATGAATTTTTTCCTCCTGGGATTTTTATCTTGACTTTTCATGAGGAAAACAGTCCCGATTCTTCCTCTTGCTGACTTTGTGCCTACTTCATTTTTAATCAGGCCCACTAGTTGCAGCTGTGTGAGGACCCATCAGCATCCCAAAGATGTTGATCTCAGTCAGCCCCTGGATTCAGGTCCATTGGAAGCAAGAACCTCCTGCATCAGCTTTTAAGATATGCAAGTAGATACAGTCGGTGGCATCATCAGCATGAGCCCAGGGCCCCCCTGGCTGGGCCATTAGAGGTTACGCTAGGTGCAGCCATACTCACTAGGCACCCCTGGGTGTGTGTAAAAGCTCCCTGCAGTGTGTAAAAGCTCCCCCTGACATTAAAAGCCCACTCTCCAGACTCTGGTCTTGAGCTTCTGAGGTGAAGTGCAAAGATGGCGGGTGTCAGTCTCTCCTGGAGAGTCTCCAGCAGGCCCCTAGATGTGTGTGAGATGGGGTGCCTGCCCCCAGGCTGATGCTGCGAGACCAGGACTTGAGCTTCCTTCAGAAAGTCCAGGTGCCCTGAGCCGACTGCTTCCAAGCTGGACCCTGTGACTGGTGAGTGGGACTTAGCGTTGTTTCTGCATTTATAGAGACAGATATTTTTCAAAGCTAGATGTTTTGGGGTGTGTCATCTCTCAGTTGAGTCCAAAAGGCTGGGGTGTCTGATAAGGCTGTCAGGTCCTCCCCATTTTGTGCTTTCCCTGACCATCGCTGGGGTGTGTAGGTTTGTGGCAAGACAGTGTCCCAGCTTGTGCTCACTGCTTCGTGGTGGCCCTTCCCACATTCACCCGACATGTAGGAGGCACTTGCTGCTTTCTCAGTGTTAGTGTGTGACTGAAGGGTACTCCGCGGCACACTAAAGGGACCAGCCACCCTTGCACACAAAGGAGCAGATGCATAGTGTGAAAGGACTTTACTAGACTCCGTGTGCGTAGAGCAGAGAGAGAAGAGAGGCTGTTACTGATGGGTTCTCAATAAGACACCTTAGATTCCTCATGCCCTTATGGCAAATGCCCAGCCAGGCAGGGGTGGCCCGAAGCAGGGCTGCTGAAGCCCTAATCCTGATCACAGGTCCGAGGCACCTTCTGAAGGGGACCCCAGGGAAGGGCTCTGAAGCAGGTCCCAGAAAGCTGGGCAGAGGGAGATACCACTTCAGGATGAAGGTGCTGTTGCAGTCCCCCCTCCCCCCATGTGTGTCTCCCCTGTGTCTCCTTCCCGGCAGGCAGGACCAGGCTGGGAAGTCAGGTTGTAGAAACCCATGCGCTCCCTTTTAGTCCACCTGCCTTCTGTGTTCTATCGCTTCACCTATCTACAGAGCTCCACCTGTTAGAAAGTGGAGTGGGGCCTCTGCTCGGATGTTTACTGCAGCACTATTTATAATTGCAAGGACTTGGAAGCAAGCTACATGCCCCAAACAGATGACTGGATGAAAAAGCTGTGGTATAGATACACAATGAACTATTACTCATCAATTAAAAATGCCAAATTAGATGATTTTATGATAACATGGATGTACTTAGAAGAAATCATATTAGCAGAAACAAGTCAGAAAGACAAAGACAGAAACCAAATGGTTTCACTAATATATAGGATATATATATGTGTATATATATATATATATATATATATATATATATATATATATATATATATACGGACATAGGAAAAAATAAACAAAAGCCATGAGGAAAAGTAAAAGCAAGCTAACCATCAAACTGAAGCATACAACCTGGGGTAGGGAGGAAAGGGGGGGTAAGAGTGGGGAGGGTGGGGAGGGGTGAATCCCTGGAATTACAAAGATGTGAAATTTATATATAATAAAAAAAGAATTAAAATTTAAAAAAAGAAAGTGGGGTAGGGAACATGGTACCCCCCCCAACAAGAGGATCATGTTTCACAGATAGACTCTGTTTGTGGGATGAGGTGTGTTCTAGAACCTCTCCAAATAATTCCTAATGCCTCTAGGATAAAGGGGGAACTTTCCTAGTGTAGCAATACGCTCCTCCCTGATAATATAGTTCTCGATCATTCCAGGCTAGTCTTATCCCCCCTCTCACACCCTGCTTCTCCATTTACTGAACAGCTCCTCAGCATGCTATACCCTGTGGACCTGGAGGAACCTAGGAACTTGTCTGTGGCACACCTTGTTCCGTCATGACTTGTTGTCATTCCCCAAGGCCTGCGTGTTCTTTGCTTTGACCAAATATCCCAGTATTTGTGACGTTTCAGGTGCTGTATGCTAGGTAATAAATAACCCCCCACTTGATGGATTATGGTCATGATCACTTCTTTTTTTTGAGACTTGGTCTCGCTATTTTTGCCTGTGGAACCACAGGCCCACATTGCCTGGGGTACCACAGACTCAAGCAATCCCCAGCTTCAGTTTTCCAGGTAGCTAGGATTACAAGGATGGGCCACCACATCCAGCTGTTATTTTGCAACTAGGTCTCACAATGTTGCCCCGGGTGGACTGGAACTGCAATGCCCAGTCCCAGCTGCGCTTCATAGGCTGATGCTTACAGGCACGTGCCACCGTGCTCAGTCTGGTCATAATCACTTATCTCATGCTCATGGGTCTGCAGATCAGCCCTGGGGGCTATTTCTGCCTGCTGGCCAGGTTTGCAACCACCTCTCAGGACTCTCACTGTGGGAAATTCAGCCACCTGGCTACATTTTCCTCCTGGTAGATGTCAGTCCAGGAAAAGCTGTCAATCTACTAAAGCACTTGTAAAGTCCAGTGCAAGGTACTATGCTAAGCAGAACCCCTGGGGTGGAGAAATCTGCCTGCCTGTACAACTGTTTGAGTCTCATGAAGTTCCTTGGAAAGTGATGTGGAGGCATAGCTCTGCGATGGAAGGTAGTCAAGATCTTGGGAGCAAATAGAAATTGGTCTGCCTCTTCAGCTCTGTGAAGCCTTCCCTAAGTCAGGCCGTCAGTGGAAGCACTGCTCCTTCTCTGTGGATCTGCTCTACGACAGACATGGTGCCTCCACTGAGTTGCTCCAGATACCTGATGTTCAGTTAGACCAAGTGTCATGTTTGAAGCAGGGCAACTTTTTACTAAGCATAAAAATGGCATCATCCAATAGGGGCCTCAGCTCAAATTTATCACCCAAAGGAAGAGGTTTTGAGATGTTGATGGGGGCTGCCAGGAGTGGGCAAGGAATTTTGCTGTTTTAAGAACGTACATAAATCAGCAAGCAGTTGAATAACATGGGCATCTCAGCATGAATCAGGGTATTATCTTAGTGGATTGCTGGTACATAGATTCTTGTGTTATGTTCTCACCATCAGACTTCCTTGTGCTGGAAACAGAGAGGTTTTGAGATAAAATTTTCCTCTTTTGAAGGTTAGAGACTGTAGCTCCTTGAATCTTCTGTCAGTAATGACTTAATAGCCTTCTGTAGTGTCATCTCCCTTCTTTAACATTTTATCTTCTTCTAATGGCTGTTAAGATCTTAGTTTACTTGGTGTTGTGTTTTTAAGGTTTATCAAAGACCTGGCACTCATTAATGAGAAGTTGTTGAATTGATTTTTTTTTCACCAAGTACACTGAGCGAAAGAGCATCAATGAATACGAGACATCAAAAAGGGTCTTGTAAACCCTTAACCAGCACAGGGAAAACAGTAGTAGAGCACTGCATTAAGTTCATAGAGAGGAGGACCTTTCATTCACCATCTGTCTTTGAAAGCACAGATAAAGGTATCCAAGGCAGAAGATTGTTGGGTTCATGTGCTTGGTTTCTTATAAAAGTCTGGGGTGGGTATTCAGATGTGGTTTAACCCAGATCTGTGGGACGTTGCTGGGAATGGGGGAGGCTCTGGCCCAGGGAAAATGTAGTGTAGGAGGAAGGAACCTAGAATAAAAAATAGTCCTGAAACCATATTATGACAAAGTTTTGTGCAACCCCTTAAATGAGGAAGCAGCTACATTTTAAACAAAACTTAGTCTTCTCAGAAAAGAAAAAGGGACATTGGTTTTATGTTTTGGTAGATAATGCAAAATATCTCTCTGAAAGACTGTTTAGTGTTTAGAAGTTGGGATTAAGGAATTTTTGAGACTTCATTTTAATTAAAATTCTGGTTTATGCTTTCAGTAGTCTGTATCATATCTGCAGATGAGTGCAATTACTAGTATTTTCTCAAATCCTGCTGTGAATATCTATTTCTGCTCTACCAAATTATTTTGTTTCATTTAACTGAAGTGGATTGTGTAAGTTGGGGGAAATATGATTGCATCAATAAGAAACAAAATATTAATATAACAAATTCTCTGAATTCCTCTATTATTCATATGACTTACTGTCTTGCAAAAGAGTGATAAGATTTGGGATAATTCATTGACTGATACCCTGGGTCACAGTTTGCTTTGGTTTTGTTTTAAACTCTCTCTGTTGAGTTAGGTCCCCTACAAGTCAGAAAGAGCTGAGTTCACCAAAGTTCCATTTTCCTTTGGAGTTAAGTTTTTAATGTGTCATATTAAAAAATAAATAAAAGCTATCCTCACCTCCCCTGCATTTCCCTATTTCTACCAAGGGTTTACTTGCTTTGAATGTCTTTACTTCCTGACCTATTACTCTGTTTTCAATCTGCCTAAATTCAGCTCTCACCATTTTTGCAGAATCTAATGAAAACATAATTGCCAAAATTTCTTTGGGGTTGGCACTTCAGTTCACATTGTTCTCCCTTTAGCTCTTCATTTTTTTGCCTCTACAGACTCTTTTCCCTATGACTTATCTCCTTTCCTCTCCCGCATGGCCTGGTTCCTGTCTCCTTGCTATTGGTAACTGTCATTCATCATGGCAATGAGATACCTTGCCCTCTGAACCCAAGCTGCAGGTCACCCTAGTCTCAGCTGACTAGAACATATCCACCTGGTGGTTCTCAAGAGGCTCCAAATTCATTTTGTCCATTATCCCACCAAATGATATCACTCTTCATCCAACTGTCCAAGTCACAAAGTGGCAGTCCTTTTTGGCTCCTTTCTCTTCTTTGTTCATTACTTCCAATCAGTGATGATTTGCTTTTCTTCCTTAATATCTCTTTAACTAGTCTATCTTTCTGTCTTAACCACCATTCCTATGGTCAGGCTAACATGGTGTTTGACTCAACATACAGCCACAGCCTTGAAAGCACTCAACTCACCCCTAGTCTCAGCTGCTCCCAAATCATTGTCTGTGCAACTAAAATGTTTTTCTTTAATACAAATCATGTCTGCCTTAATCCTTTTCAGAGTTCCCTATTGTCCTCCTAATATAACCAGCAAGTCTTAAGTTGGTATAAAAGACCGTCCTGATACAATTCAGATGTGTCCTTGGTATTATCGGATATCATGCCCCCAAACCATTTCCCATGTAAATTTAACTACTCCAGAACATACTACCTCTCATTTTCTAAGCTACATTATACTTTCTCTTGCCAGGACTTAAAACACAAGCTTGCTTCTGTCCTCCACATGCTACCTCTGACCAAATACTGTCACTGTGGCTCCCCTGTCTGACTCCCAGTGCTGGAGTTAGACACTGTGAACAGTAATATGCAGAAGCTCTGTTTAAATGAGGTCCAGAGGCTAGAAAAGGAGGTCATAAATCAGCAAACTACAGGATCTGAAACCCACAGGAAGTGATGTTGTTTCCCCCTTCAATGGAACTGAGTGGGGAGGCGCTCCAGAAGGCTGCAGGGAGCTGCATATTTGGGAAGTACATGCAGATCCTGCCATGAATGTGCTCTCCATCTGCCCTCTCTTCTGTTGTTTTCAAATACATCCATTTTGTTGTTGAACTAACTGGTTGGTTTTCATCTTTGTTTGTTTGAATCAGTGCCACACCCAACTGGAAGCCCATAGCTCTCTGTCTTTGCACCATTTTGGGACTTTGCTTAAATGTTTTGTATCATCCTTGAATTATAGTCTATGAGTTCCTCGAGGGAAAAAGGGTAACATATTTTTTTGTAGAATCTCTTCTACTTAGTAAATATTTGCTGAGTGAACATAAACATGGGGATAGAATAACAAGATTCATAGGAAGCTAGGTGTCTGAAAATTAACATCAGCTCTTCTAGTTATCCTCCCAGGAGAAGCTAGTGTTCAACATCTTGATGACTTTGACAAGTCTTTTTTCTTCCCATTGTCACCAGGTGACTTAACAAAATCAACTTGCATTTGCTTAAACAGCACACATGGTGAGCTGTTCTGAATATATCTCTTTACTTTGTTTCTCTGTAAAATGTAATTTTGACCTTAATTGTAGGTGTTATATTAGCCACATGCAACTGCCCACTGCATCTGCATTTTGCTATTGTACAGTCTGGACTGTGGTCCTTATACATGCTGACCATAAGGCATTAATTATGAGCACAGACTCTGGAAACAGCCTGAGAACTGAAGTCTTACCTCCTCCCCTTACTGTTTGGTGACCACTGGAAAGTTACTTAAATTCTCTGTGCTTCAGTGTTCTGAAGTGAAATGGAGTTCACCTGTGAACTGGAGTTCCCTGCAATTATTGTGAAGTTTCAGTGACTTACTAGAAAGTAGACTTTACTTATAAGCACTGTATATTGTTGCTATCATTTATACAGCATTAATGTCATCATCATGCTTCCTTATTCTTTAACTACCATATTATTCTTCATACCACATTGTATTATATCATCATTTTATTCCCTCTCTAATATATTAAGCAGTAGGCACAAAATATAGAACGTTTACGTTGTTAGACTCTGGTTGCTATCTGCAGAATCATGGTGGAACTTAAATTTGGATCCAAAACTGCAACAGGCTAGGCCCCTCTTGCTTCTCAACGCTGTCCATGTCACCATGAGTCAGGCTTCTTCGTTCCATCTTCTGTGGCTATTTTTGGTCCAGGCGGTGAGATGTCATCTTGGGGATGGTGAACACTTCATGCTCTGAGACACATATTGTTGACTTGTGCAAAATTGATTGTTTGTAGTTTTCTTTTTTTCATTGTTTAAAATGGGTTGGGGGTATTTTTGTTCCACTGCTGCAAGTCCACCCAGCGCACAAGAAGCAGAAGAGAAAAGACCACCATGGCCATTATGGTTTCATTAGGGTTTGCTGTGTAACCTGGTTGTACTTATGTACCAACTTGGGATGCAAGTATGTTCCCACCTCTTAATGGTGTGCAGTCATCAAAGTCTTACTGTTTACTTCAGGGGCTTGTATGTTCCAGAAAGAGTTGACTCCACAGCCGAGCTGCATCTTGCATATTGTGGTGTCTGTATTAATCAATAGGCTTGTCACCTGGACATGCCCCAAAAAGACCAGAGCCAAATTTCATCAAAGAAAGGGAAGCTTATCTTATGCAAATAATGGTGATTAAGAATGTGAATTTCTCCAGACTGTCTCCCTGTGTAACAGCTGGGAAGGATGTTGAAGAAGGGCAATTGAGAGACAAAGGTGATTTTGGTGTCTGGATGTTGAAAGTGTTGAGTGTTGCTGATCATCTGCTTGCTTAGGTGGGGTTCATGCTTCCATTTACCATTCATGTGGACAAAATGGTGGCTCTGCTCCTCCCCTAAGTGGGGCTTTCAGTATGATAATGAGGCTAATGTGAGTTTCAGGTCACCAAGAAAAGAGCTTAGCATGCTCTGAGTTGTTTATGGCTTTATGGCTGATGGGCTATTTAAGTCAGATGGGGTGGTTAGATCTGGTTATCTTCACAGACTGAAATATATGGCTTAATTAGATTGTACTGCTTTTAAGTAAATCCATTCAAAATTCTAACCACCCTGCCAAAGTCAGGGACCTTAACCCTTTGTTTTCTGGCAATCTGATATCCTAAGATTAATTATCTTAACTCTTCACTTCCTGCTTCTCTGTGGACCTGGTTCAACACTTTTCTGAAAATACCCAAAAGGCCATTTCTTTGCTTTCTTAAGGCAATTGAATCTTTGAAGATGATAAAATCTGCCTCTGAAAACATCTCCTTATGAAAACATCTACCTATTGGGGAAAATGTTGTGTCTCCATATTGTCGGGAGAGGGGGAGCAGGCTTTTTTACTAAAGATTCTTTTGCCTACTTTTCCTAAACCAGAGTTTACCTTGCAATCTAATATAAACAGGGCAAAAGGCTTTGTTAACCCTTAGGCTTCCACAGACTAGTTACCTTTGTTTTTCAAATACCTGCCCTTTGCCCCAGTTCTTTCTCCCAATTCAGAGGGGGAAAAAAAACTTTTAAAGCACTGTAAACCTAGATTCCTTACCACCAGCAAACACCTTGTTATGTGATTCCAAAGCCAGACCTTTTAAAGTCAGAGAAAACTCTTAAAGTGATTAAACTATTTATTACTAAATAAAATGATTACCTAAGCATGTACTACAAGACAAGCATATTAAAAAAAAAAATTACCCCACCACAATGTCCAAAATTGTCCTTGAGTCTCTGGTTACCTCACTGTGTATCCAATCAATCTGAGTTCAACAGCATATGTTCTAAACACAGGGCATCCTTCTTTTCCTCCTTTGGCATATGTCATCTTTCTCCAAGCAAGTAGTCAAAGATGAGATGTTCTTTGTTTCTTTCAGCTTCTTCCAACTTTAGGCAGTAGAAAGACTCCAAGACACAGTAACCAAAAGCAAGTCCATTTTAGGTTAGCCTTCCAGCCTCTCCAAAAACATTTGAGTCATACTAAATAAGACAAACCCCAATACGAGGTTCAAAGCTCCAAACTTTTTAGACTCCTTCAGCACACACACTCAGGCCATAAGCTCAACAGCCCAGGCCAAGGCCTCCGGCCAGCTGCCTTGGGTATATGGCTAGACTCACATTCTCCTCCCCAAATGGCTGAATTCCTTCTCCTCCTTCTCCTCGGCCCTTTTAATATCCTTCTTTCTTGTTTCCCACTCCTGGGGGGTGGCTGGGGTGGTGGTGATCTTGTCAATCATCTTATCACAAAAACTTGTTTCCCTTCCTCCTCCCCTTATCAAAGGAAACTATGAATTCTAATCTTGAAATTTACAATTCTAAAGCAACGGAATAATAACTCCTTTTTTTTTTGGCTATTATTGCTATGTTAATGGTAGGTACCCTCTTACACCCACTGTAGGTAATGGGGGGACTCTCTGAACTCTCATTTCATAATCTCTACATTTCCTTCCCATCCAGGTGCAGCTTTTTTCCCCCAAAGAAGTTAGCTGTATGGGGGGGGGGCATCCCTATAATTCCTGTTTTGATGTCAGTTAAAATAATGTAAAAGCCTTTCAAAATTCCCTGGGGAAAACCAATACCCCAGTTCTCATATATGGGGCTGAGTCTCTGGTAGTGTACCAGACCTGGGGTACTAGCATCTACACTGCCTGCAGCCTGCCTGAAGGTCTGGAATTGGGGAACTTTCAGGGGTGTGGTTTAATTCCTGTTCAGTGACATGTGTTCCTTGTTGCTGCAACTTTCTACCTCTGCATTATGAAAGTAGAAACCCCAATCCACTTAGTTATATTATTGGGGTGTGCTTTCCTTTTAGATTTTTATCTAAAATTTTTTTCTTCTTAAAATTTAGCTCCATGCAGTTTTCATTTGACTTTGGTTGACTGAAGAGTCAAACAGGGTCAAAGGAATAGACTAAATACAGACCTATATTATTTTCATTTCTGTATTTGGTTTTTACAGATTATTGAGGAGTTGAGTCATCAAAAATGCTCACACATTCGAAAAATTATTTGGGGAAAGGACCTGTCCCAGTATTTGCCTTATTACCATACTTTGTCAGGACTTGGCGTAAAATTTCATATGTCGTCTTCTTTCCCTTCCTCATTCCAGTCACTACGGAGTTCTCCTTTGACTCAGATGCTCTGGGCAATTTAGCCTCACTTGGTCATATAACTAGTGATTGCTGGTCACTCACTCCTCACAGATTAGCTTCCTCAGCACCTGCCTGTGGTAGGTAAGGAGCCACAGAAGCTAAAACATCTGGCTCTAACCTTCAAAGAGTTAGGGCAAGAAGACCACTTCAGGAAGACCCAGAACTGTGGCTAACATCTCACTATAGCAAGTGGTGAGCCACATGCAAACAGGTTGTTAGCCTGCATGAAGACCATCCGCGTCCACGAACCAGAGATTTTCATCCTGGGTAATTTGTACATGACGTTCAGAGGCCAGATGTGAATTTACATTGGAACTCCTCTCCCTAATTAATGACTCCTGAGGCAGATCATTTGGACTAATCTGAAAGGTGTTCGCACCACCTGTAACTAACTGAGCTAACTGGCCTGCTTTAATCTGAAAGATAAGATTTCTCACACACACACACAGACACACACCCCATCACCCCCACTCCCACTACCCATGCCCCCCCACCCCCCACCCCACCCCCACACCCCCCCACCAAAACATTGTAGATGTGGAGGAACAAAGAGGGCTGGAAAAGTCCCTTTAAAATGCATTGTCAAGGAAATAATCTAGGTGACCATGATGCCTGGGAAGAATTACCCCGCCTGGTGGCAAGTGACATGGGATAGAGCTGATAAACCTTTTCCTTGTTCAATGCCCCTGATTTCCACTACTCCCTACCCCTCCAGCCAAGGTCCTTATCCTTACTTTCTGATGACATGCTTTCTTATACTTCTAAGCCTTCCTGTAACTTCATCTTCCAAATCTGAAAAAGCAGATGTTCTTAAATACACCTCAGCATATCCCACTTTGGCAGCTGCATGTGTTCTATAACACACACCCCATTCACCCCACCTGCTGCCACCTTGAGTAGGAGCCAGGAGAACTGAACCTTCCTTCTGGTTTTGCCCTTGATGAGCTGAGCAGCCACTCACTGTCCTCATCTGTCCAGGGTGGGGACCTGAGTCTGGGATCTCTGGTTGCTGAGGATGCACTTGCAGCCTCCTGCCACTCAGAAAGACGAGAGTTGGCAGTAGGAGTCCAGAAACCCAACTAATTGAGAAAACTGATATTTTTTAGTAGATGGTGGACTGTTGTCCTCATGAAGCCATCCTGAGTCTTGGGACCCCTGGTAGGGGTTTTGATGAGACCATCTTGAGAAGAAGCTCTGTCTGAGTGTTGAGCTTTCCACCCTCACCTCAGAGGTCTTTGCACCAGCACCATTCGGAAAGCAGTGGGGCCGAGGGTCCTAGAGGTTTGTCTAAGGCCTTTCAGGGTAGTTAATATATTAATTAAGGAACATAACTGACTATTCTATGGCAAAAGGCCGAGACCCTTTCCCCAGTTTTTTATTTTGCTTTTGTACTTTCATCTTTTCTGGGTCAGCGATTTAATGGTTCTATGACTTTTCCAGGAAACGTTAAGTCCCCAAGCCTTGTTAATGTTTTTATAGTCAGTTTTTCTGGCAATTCCTAAGGTCCTCTTCCTTTCCTTCATTGGAAGAGACCCATAAACACAGAGAAGGACTTCTCAGACCCTTAATCATTGGGACTGTTGGCTCCCTACAGCTGAAGGGGGGAACTAAGATTTCCTCAATATTTTCAGACATAAGGTATTATTCAGTGCTGCAACCAGACTTTTTCCCCTCTCTGTATACTACAATTCTCCCTGGTATTTTCATCTTTTCAGAAACATAGGTTCTACCTGTATCAGGAAATAGTTTCTGTAAATTTGGGTAAATACCTGAACTTTTGTTTATTTATATTTTTGCATGTATGTATAAACATACACACATACATATATAGACACATGCATAATCATATGTAAGTATAGATATATAGCCATACATCATATGTGTGTGCATGTATATATATATATATATATATATAACCAAAAGATAAAATTTTTCCTCTGTGTAGTCCAAATATGACAGAAAAAATTTTACTGGGTGTTGCTGTGAGTCTACCAAGTGCTAATGATAGGAAGAAAAACCAAAAACTTGCTACCGCCAGCCATTATCTTCACAGTGAATCGGCCTTTGTCCCCAGTGGGGTGAGGCATCTAGCTTCACATCTATTAACAAGCAAGTGTTGCTACATGAGAACTCAGAAGTGTTGGCAACAAGAACAACACTACTCCTTTGTACATTTGTATGGCATTGTATTTGGCAGAGAAGTGAAAGGAGAATCAAAGTTTTTGACTAGCCCCACACCCCTTAGAGTCCTACCTTTTCTCAAGTATGATCATAAGAAAGGTCAGCTGCAGAAGTGCTCCTCAATTCTGGCAGGCTCTAAGCGAATAGCCTATCTATCTCCCATAGCCAGATAGAAGTGTGGAACCCTTGCCCCAGCCTGAGGGTCTGGGGAAGGAGATACTTTAAACTGCAATCCTCCTGCAACCGAATGCCCGCAGTGAGTATCTGAATGTTCTTAGCAACATTCAAATTGGAAGAGTCCATTGAATAACTTCTCCCCTGAAATCCCAAGACTTTCCTATCATTTACTGAGATCACCATACTCATTTCTTCCCCACCCCACAAGCAACTCACTTTATAGCAATTGTTTTCCTCTGGGTTCAGGTGGACATGGAAGGGATGGGAGGAAGATGTAATAAGGTCACTTCAAAAACTTAAAACCCCAATATATCTTTACTTTAAGGTCCAGCTTTGACTAAGCTCTAGGGGGAAATAACTCTCTTAAGGAGAAATATAAGAGATATTGTTTTAATTGTTTATAGTGCTACTGCTATTCAATATAAAAATATCACTCCCATTTTAATAAGTGAAATCTGAAGTTTAAGAGAAAATTAACTTACAATGCCAGAACTTGAACCAAGCTCTGTACTTATTCTAAATTGCATCCTCCTAACCACCCATTTTTTAAAAATTCTTTTAGGGTGTGTGCATCACTTCATCCATGGTGGTGATTTTAATGCAGAGAAAACATGACAACGCACCTTTTCATTCCCTCATCTCTGAATGGGAATGATATTCCATGCACTCTGTAACAGCTGGGACTTCATCGTCCTAACATCACAAAAGACACCTTTCTAGTCACTGATAATCTAATAGGCTCACCATCTATAGTAAATGTGTTTTATTGTATGAACCCTGAAAGTGTATAAAGATCAAATAATGCTATCTTCTCCTAGAAGTTCAAAAGAATTCTTGAAGTTCAGGGTGACTCCCAGGAGAATAAAGGGGTCTGGATGACAAAGGTTTATCTCTTTATGAATAATTTCTGATGGTAAACGCTTCAAAAAACCTGATGGAAAATTTTTTTAAATGAGCTTACTTAAGAAAAATATGAAGCCAGTCTAAAATGAACTAACAGATTCCATTCTCTAGAATTCAATTGATTTCTCTCCCTTTTTTTGCCCTAGAATTAAATGAGTCTCAAATAAACATTTGATTGGGGCTCTTTAAGTATAAAACACATGGAATATATTTACTTTACAGGCGGGAATATAGTTCATAGCTAAATAGAACTATTCTGGCATCAGTCTAGATAAGGTGGTCAATAATAAAAATTGATAATAGTTGGAACCCAAGATGTGAAATTGATGCATTGGGGAAGGAGATGGATTTTGTGTGAGCTATATAGTTCTCTAAAATAGAATCTTTTTTACTTAAGAACAAATCTAGAAAGTTTTCTTGCCCATTTTGAAAGTTGACTGTAAAATAAATATTCTTCTTGACATTGGTAATAATAATAACAACCTTATATAGAGAGAGGTAGGTAAGAACAAATAATGTTACTCCTGACTCATAAACTGCAGGCAGCATTTTGCAGAATATATTCAGCAAAGGCACTTCTTAGATTTCAACCTTTCCTACTTCCATATAGTAGTCAGAACAGAAATGCAGTTTCACAATTTACTGTTCTTAAAGTAAGAATTTAACCATGATGAATAAGTTAAAGAAAGTGGAGGAAGATTTGAACAAAAGTAAGAATTTAACCATGATGAATAAGATAAAGAAAGTGGAGGGAGATTTGAACAAAATAATGAAAAGATGCATGATTACAATAATGAACTAGAGTCTATAAAAAAAACAATCAAGACAAAAACAAAACAAGGAGTCCAATCAAAAAAAGGGGAGAAGAAATAAAAAGACACTTCTCTAAAGAGGAAATACAAATGGCCAACAGGAATATGAAAAATTGCTTAACGTCACTAGCAATCAGGGAATTGCAAATCAAAACCACAATGAGATACCACCTTACACCAGTAAGAATGGTACACATCAAAAAAACAGGCAACAACAAGTGCTGGTGTGGATGTGGAGAATGTAACTTACACTGCTGGTGGGAGTGTACTCTGGTCCAACCACTACAAAAAGCAGTGTAGAGGACCCTCAAACTAATGAAAATGGAACTACCATTTGGCCCAGCAACCCCAGATTCTTCTGGAATCTACACAAAGGAGACCTCAATGTGGGTACAAAGGGAAACCTGTGCTCGGATATTTACTGCGGCAGTATTTATAATTACAAGGGCATGGAAAAAACCCAAATTTCTCAAAATAGACAAATGGGTGAAAAAGATGTGGTATATATACACAATGGAATATCACTCATCAATTAAAAATGACAAATTTGATGAAATTGAGATAGCATGGATGTACCTATAAGAAATCATATTAGCAGAAACAAGTCAAAAAGAAAAAGACAGAAACCAAACGGTTTCGCTAATATATGGGACATAGGAAAAACAAGCAAACAACCAGGAGGAAAAGTCAAAACAAGCTAATGACCAAACTAAAGTACACAACTGGGGGGGGGGCAGCTGGAGCGGCCCTGGAGGGGAGGTGGTAGGTGACCCCCAGGAATTACAATGATATGAAATATATATATATATAAATTATTTATATAAATAAAAAATATTTGTATCTTCTATCTGATTTATCTCACTAAGCACAATGCCCACCAAGGCTACTAATGTTGTCACAAAGGCAGAAATTTCTGTGTTTGAAAACCTAAATGATACTCCACTAAATACAGGTAGATATAGAAATTTTAAAAAAAGAATCCAAGCAAATATTCTAGAAATGCAAGATACAGAATCTGAAATTAAATCTCTTTCAACCGTTTTAAAAGCAGGCTGAACATAGAAGATAGAATTGTAAACTCAAAATGATTATAATAGAAAATAGTCAAGAAACACAGTCAAAGGAAAAAGGAATGGAACAAACAAAATAAGACATAAGAAGAGATGTGAGACATGATTAAAATGTCTAACAACATATTTACCTGGATCCTAAAAGGAGAGGAAGGATAATGGAACAAAAGAATGATTTTAAAAAGTAATGACCCCAAGCTTTGAATATCTTTAAAAAATTTAAAACTAATTCACTATTTAAGAATTGTAGTGGCCCCCAAGGATGACAGAGACAAAGCTTCAGGTTTTATTCTAAATAAAAACTAATAAAAGAAAAAAATTGAACTGAGGGTGTGGAAAATATAGTACCTTGAATAGAATAAAATTAACTGTAAGGTATAGGACTGACCAAAAGTATATACTAAAGATACCCTTCAAGAACTGAGAGAGAAAAATAAAACAAAAGCTTCTAATCCAACATTTGATACACAATGAAAATAGCCTTCAGGAATGTAAAGAAGAAACTTTTTCAGATAATTGAAACAGAGAATTATTGTTAGTAGAATTTCAATGCAGGCATCACTAAATATGTGTCATACCAAAGTCCAGTGGTCCCAGATGGGAAGATAAAAGTATAAGAACAGAAGCCAGGAAGAACTTGCACAGTTTATCTAAGTGTGACAACAATGAGACAAAAATATCATCATAAGGGAGTAAATTATAATCTCCTTGCAGTATTTAGAAGATAGTGAAAGTAGAATGCAGTCACAGTTGCATTCTGTAATTTCTAGAATAGTCTCTGACGTTGAGAAACATTAATAACAAAAAAAGCTAATAGAGATCAGATCCACAAATAATAAGACACAAGTTAGAGTAGTACAAAAGAAGATCCCTAGTCACTAGCAAAAGGATTATATGGCTGAATTTTTTTAAATAAATATAAGCCTGAATTATTTTACTATGAGCTTCCACTTGGATTTTTCATGTTATTCGCCTATACTGTTAGAGAGAACTCCTACCATATGGCAGCTCCATTTTATTCTCCTATATCATGTTAGTCCCATGATTTGGGGTGGTTCGTTATATGTCCATTTAAATTACAGAAAGGAGAATGATATAGAGTCCACAGTTTTCTCAATTCTCTTGATGACATAATTACAATTTATCAGCACCCAGAGAGACCAGCTGACAAAGAATTGTGTGAACACAGACAGTATTATTTTCCACCAAAAGTCTATCCTACTCCTCTACTAGATATTTACAGGAGGTGAACTCTTAAAATC
This sequence comes from Uropsilus gracilis, assembly GCA_004024945.1. Lineage (NCBI taxonomy): Eukaryota > Metazoa > Chordata > Mammalia > Eulipotyphla > Talpidae > Uropsilus > Uropsilus gracilis. Next base: position 52,149 of record PVHY01005734.1, on the reverse strand, counting down.
TTTTAAAGATCTTAAGAAAAAAACTAATCCTTTTTAAAGATCTTAAGATCTTTAGTAGATCTTTAAAAGAACTTGAGAAATCAGAGTTGTTCAAGATGTCATCAGAAACCAGCCTCAAAATTCAGGTCTCTGCATTCCTCACCCTCCTTCCACCCTTTCATTAACCTGCAATTTTATTCATGCAACTATTTTTAAATTGTATCAAAACAAAGTCCTATGAGCTTAGCCATATCCTTTCAGGTTCCTCACATCAGTTTTCTTTTTCCTTCCCCACTGGTGAGAATTCCAAAACTCACCAGACTCTTGGAGTGGTTTATGATGCATTTGGAAATACAGATAAACGTTTAAGTCTTGCCACCAGACCTCACCGCATCATCCTAGCTGCAGTTTTTCTTTGAAAATATAGAAACCACACCACTCTTTCAGGCTATGCTGCTTTTGGTTGCTTTGCTTCTTTGTTTTTAAGTACAAACAAAAATTTCTACCTGCTGAAAATGTACTCCTGACACACGAACCGTTCTTTGCAGTGTAGCTGACCTGGCCTCACCAAGGCAGAGTGTCTAGCTTTACCTGCCCTGGGCTCGGGCAGTGGTTCTGCGCACGTGGTGTGACAGGGCCATGGGTCGGTCTGAGTGTGTTGTCAGTGCAGCTGCAGCGCTCAGACATCTGTGTCTCCTGCTGATGTCTACGTTGCTGGGGTTATCTGAGAATTACTGTTCTCTCACCTGTTTTCAAAATTGCTGGACGATTTCAGGAGTTGAAAGGGAGACACAGCAGCCAGTGATCCTCAGTTACCTCGTTAGCTTCTGGATCGTTTCCTCTCCGATTTTATCTTTATTTCGTCTTTACTGCTGACTTTCATATCTACTTAATTTTTTCTCCCCAAATTAAAGTTTTGAGGGAATGATTTAACCCATACAGGGAAGGTCAGAAAGAGACGATAAAGCAATGTGTCCTTACAGAAGCCATGAAAGGGCATCTGGGTAAGCAAAAGAGAAAGCATCTTGTCACGCTCTCCCAGGCAGCCCTCCTGGCCCACCTGCTTATGGTCTTTTTTTTTCTTTTTTAAGACTAGGGCTCGCTATTTTTGCCCGTGGAACCGCAGGCTCTCGTTGCCCGGGGTACCACGGACTCAAGCAATCCCCAGCCTCAGCTTCCCAGGTAGCTGGGATTATAGGCGCGCTCCACCACGCCCAGCTATTTTTTGGGGACTAGGTCTTGCTGTTTTTGCCCCCAGCGTGACTCGAACCGCAATCCCTAGCCCCAGCCGCTTCATAGGCTGAAGCTTACAGGCACGAGCCACCGTGCCCGGCTTGGTCTTAGCAAGTCTTTTTACCAGCCCAGGTGAGCTGTGAAGGGTGCAACCCCGACTGAACTGGGCTGTGAAAAGCTTCTCCCCAAAAGCAAAAGCTCAGAAATTCTCTCTCCTGACAAGTGCACTTGCGGACCAAGAACTACAGGCTGTTTTTACCTTTACTTTCCGGACACAGAAGCAGCTCGCCAACGTGTCACCGCAGAGCAAACTCGAGAATACTTAGCTCTAACCCAACCTCTGTGCCAGTTGTGATGGTTTGAAATTACCCCGCTTCGAGGCTCCCTAAAGGCAGCGCTGCTTCTGCCCCGCCACTGTGCAGCAATAGCGCCACCTACAGAGCATTGCGTGAAAACGGTCACACAGGCTTTGGAGATGGGCGTCCCGCTGTGGGCATGCCTGGAATACACGTGTGTTTTCTGTGTATGCGGGGATGCCTGGAAACACACGTGTGTTTTCTGTATATGTGTACATATATTTCTGTATGCGACAGACACGCTACTTACACTTTTAAAGGGCAGCTCTATGTTTTTATTATTAATGGTCTATTTTATTTAATTCTGTGAAGAAGTAAGAATACAGAACAAAATAGAAAAAGCAATCCGTTTCTAATGGATGGAACACAGTCCAGACAGGGCATGCATGATGATAAATGAGATGGGTTCTGGAGCCTGAAGTTGGGGAAAACCTCTTGAGCGCTCATCTTCCGTATTGTAGCGGAGGAAGATGCTACTAGTCAGGCCATTTAAGCCAACTTCCTAACTCCTACAAGCTCAGCCTAAAGCCCACATTTCTAAGCCTTCCCAAAATGTTGGGGCCACCGCTGTCTCTTTTTACCTGCAATGACTTGGCAGTGTTCTACTACCCTTAGCCTAATCCTAACTCAATGTGGTAACTGTAGGATGAATGATTTGATCAGACTTTTCCAGCACCTGTGGCACTGCGTCTTCCCCATGATTGTGCAGCCTGTGTATGTGTGCACACCTGGGCCTAGGAGAGAGGGGCTAAAGGGGCACAAAGGACACAGTAGGAGAGCATGAATGAGAAGCACGAGAGAATGCCAGAGACCGAGCGGCCAGACAAAGAGTATGAAGATCCCTGGGGGCTAAGAGGGCTCGCCTGCCTCCTAGCTCTGCCCCAACCCTGCCTGGTGTGTCTATGTAGCTGCTAGAACCACTAAAGAACCTACCCAGATTGGTGAGCCTGATGCTCGCATGACTGTTGGCAAATAGACTGGTTATGCTACAGCTGCTGATGAGGATTGGTTGCACTGCAATAGTACAGAAGTGAAGGAGAAACGGATGGGTACTGGCTTCTGCTGCAATCACCATGAAAAACAAATGCCAGCAAAGCTGTGCTCTGCAGAGGCAGCCGTGGGAGCCGGCTCATGGGTCCCATGTGTGGCCTTAAGTGAGTATAGGGAGGTGGATATGAAGGTAGAGAGTAGCAGGTCCCAGAGAAGGTAGAGAATGTCTGCAGGTCCCAGGCTGATGCTGGATACAACAGACCCTGACCACTAAAAGGGTCTGGGAATGGGCCTTTAGGGCCACTAGCTCTTAGCTCCCACTTGCAGGTCAGCCTCTTTTATTTTCTGCATTGCAGATGTTGATCTTTTTACTAATTGAAGGTTTCTGGCAACTCTGCAGAAGCAAATCTGTCAGGCATTTATTTCTCCAACAAACGGTTAGCATTTTTTTAGCAATAAAATATTTGTGAATTAAAGTATGCACTATTTTCAGGCATGATGCTATTGCCCATGAAGTAGACTTACAGTGTAGTATAGATATGTCCTTTCTATGTGCTAAGAAACCAAAAACTGTGACTCACTTTCATGCAGTATTCACTTTTTCATGGTGGTCTGGAAGTAAACCCACATCTCTCTGTGGTATATCTGCGTTGTGTACTGTAAGGCCCATTGCACATGAATGAGTGGTGAGCTGGTCTTCAACCTCACACAATCTCAGTCTAAAGCTTCTTGCTGTGATTCACATCTTTGTTCTCATTTTCAGTGGCAGTTTTGGTCACAAAGGGTGCCTGGTCATGTACAGTGTTCTGCAAGCTTCTCTCATTCTTGTACTACAGTCAAGCCTAATAGTCACTGAAGATTTTAAAGGAGCTAATGAATGTTTTCACCTAAGTCTTTTCCTAGGTAAGTTTATCTTAGACAGCATAAGCTTGATGTAACTTTTTTTTTTAGGACTAATTAACATAAATACATGAAGTCTACTCTCTCATGAAAAGCTTATAATAAAAATAGAGACTGCCAAAAATTTTCATTCAACTAAGCTTGGATGTAGGAGTATTACCTAGAGACAAGGCCTGCAGAGAAGGTGTTCTGTTAGAATGAAGAGAACAAGAAAAACGATTTGCTCAACTGTGTTCTGGGAATCTTGATGCAGAGTCATATATATATATATATATATATATATATATTAAATAAAATATATAAATAAAATTTAAAAAAAATATATGTATATATATATATTATGGTTCCAAAGTTTATTTTATTTAACATTAAGGATGACTATGTAAAGAAAAAACACTATTTTATTTTAACTAACTTTATTTCTCCTTTATTTGAAATATGGTGCTTTTATTTTCCTAAGAGTAGAATTGCTCAATGATATGGTAGCTTTATTTTTTGAAAGAAAAAAACAGAATCCAAATGGTTTCTCTAATATATGGGACATAGGAGAAACAAAAGGCCAGAAGGGAAATTCAAAACAAACTAAAAAACAAACTGAAGTTCACAACTTGGGGGTAAAGGGTGGGTGAGGGAGGGAATGATCAGGGAGGGGGAGAGCCCTGGGGATTACAAAGATGTGAAATATTATCTATATAATAAAGTATTAAAAAGGAGTCTTATATTTTATATCTAAGACATTTTTATGCCATGATGCAAAGGAGTCAGTAGAACAATGTAGTCAGGAGAACAATGTAAAACTGATGTCAAATTATCCTTTATTCTGGGTTCCCACTTGGCTTATCTGAGTGAAGATTCGAGGTTTTGGGTTATGGGTTTTCACCCTTGTCACATAATTTGTTTCTTTTCCTCTTGGTATCAAGTAAATATTTATTTCTGTACCATTATGTCATAATCATGGAGGTTTTAAATGTAGGTTTTCTTCTTTGAGATCCTTGGAAAAACAGAAGGCCTTTTCATCTCAGAAATACGTAATGACAAAGAAGGGGGGGTTGAAGTAAACTTTGACTTGGGAGCAAAATATGTAAACACTACCAGTTCTGTAAACACAGAGAGTAGTAAAATATATAAAAGCTGAAAGAAATAAAGAACACATTTTTAAAAAAAAAGACCATTGGGGATGATTATTTTCATCTAGAGAGCAAATCACTCCTAAAGGTTGTTTACATTGCTGAGTGGCTTAAGTTATGGTAACTAACATGTCTAAGAATAAAAGTATTCAGGCACTTGAGTATGTCCCAGCAGTGCCCCCTTGAGAATGAATAAACTCGAGTGACTAAGACCCCACTGTTGCCCATGACGACTGGCAGGGAGGCCTCTGCTCTCCTGTGGCCATGGCTACAGAGGTCTGTCCTCCAGTGATTAGCCCCAAAGGGGCACCTGCTCTCTTGCCTGTATGGCAGCATGAGTCCCTGTGTGGTGTTGGAGCCACAGTGGGCCTTGGCATCCCTGCTCTCCACCTGTCAGTATTGGGGGTCAAGTCATTTGTAGTGACATGGGTGGAGCTGGAAGGGATGATGTTAAGCAAAATAAGCCAGAAGGAGAAGGATGAATACTGGATGGGGTCACTTATAGGAAGACTAGCCACGGTGACTTTATGGGAAGTGGAGGACCCTATACTTCCAATATAAAAACAACAATGTAAACCAAGATTGCCTCAATTATATATATATGTATATGTATGTATATATATATATAAAGAAAATTTTTTTTTTTTTTGGTTAAGTACACTTTACTAGGGTCTCTGTGTTCAGTTGCAGGTAACTGAGTCCTTACTGACACAGGTGATGACATTATAGCAGATTAATAATAGAAAATATAAATAATAGAAAATATAAACAAATATAATTTTGGGAGGGTTAAGTATGAGCCTTTTAAAGAAACTTTAGGATAAATCAGCAACCAAGTGCTCCTATGTATAATGTGTTCTTATCTAACACTGGGCATTTTTATTTTGTAGTTCAAGCATTCAGCAACATGCTCATGCAATGATTTTGGAGATTTGTATCCCCACCAGGGTCTGCACATAGGAGTCTATAGTGACTTCATTCATCCTGTGACTTATTTTTCAGCTGCAAGGGACAGAGTTTTGAATGATGCCAGGAAAATTGCATTTGCTGGCAGATGTGTTTGGGTTGATTTACCTCACTGATGCCTGGTCCAAGAACTGGTTTCTGTGTTCCCATGATATGCACCATTTCTTCAGTGCACACCTTTTTCTTAAATCCTCATTTGACATTATATACAAGGTGGCTCTGTTAGCACTAATCCTGAGGCCAGCAGGATTAGTAGAAGGTTTCCTACACTATAATTGGCAGAGATGTCTTGGAAGTTCACAGGTATTGCCCGCTGCTGGACCAAGAACCCCTCCCCAAGTCCTGAAGTCAGTCACATGTCTTAGACTAATCACTAAACCTTTCCAGATTGGTTGTAGAACTAATACTGACCAAACACTGTCATTTAAGTAGGGGCAGGTTTGATTTCCTAAAGGAAATTCCTACCATGAGTCTTTCAAGTATGGCAGAGATGGCCAACAATATATACCCATGAAGAGGCTTTAACATCTTTCAGTTCTTGCTGTCACCAGGGCAGAACAATACTGATAGCTGTAGGACGCTTGTGGAAATCATGTGCTCTGATCAGAGAATGAGCTGTAGCCTGTACCAGTCTTTCAGTAATCCACTGAGCAGGGCCAAGGCAGGGATGCTAAAATGTGGCACTCAATGTTTAGGGCAAATAACAAATGCTCCAAACCTAGAAACAAGGGCTTTAAAGTCAGACTAAAAAAAAAAAAATCTCAGCCATACCGTGAGGGTGAGCAACAGGGTCCAATATGGGGTCTTTCCTGGCCCACCTTGGGTTACTTGCACAGCAAGTGGGATAACTTGTTGGAAAAACCTACCATAAATATTTGAATAAACATGGAGATCCAGATTCTAGGGTGCCAGGGGCCACACCAAGGTGAGCACCCACCCACCACTTAACGTTTACAGAAATCTGTGAAAATATGCAAATGCATGTGAACTGAGGACACAGAATTAACAGTTTTCGGCAACAGAAGGCAACACAGGACTCATTACCAGAGAATGTACCTTGGGCAAAAAGTGCGTCAAGAGTTGATGTTGAGACCAATTCCATCTGCGCTCTTCACAAAGAAATGCAGGAGGGGGAGATGATGCAGGGAGATAAAATAAGTGCTTTTGCTTGCTTGTCTGCCTGCCTCCCCTCTGGTAAATCATGACATCTTGCAATGGTGCAGCTGTGCCTTTTACCCTCCCTCTCTCGTGACAAAGGCACCTACTCATGAAAGACCAACTTCGGATAAGGATGTTATCTGTTACTATGCAGACACAAAATTTTTCATCAGTTCTGGAACAATCTTAGGGGAACATTTCTCCTATTGAACTGGGAAAGCCTTTGCTGTTCCACTTTCAGAGGGTCTTATGACCAGCATGACCCAGAGTCCCAAAGGGGAGAAAATTTTCCCCCTTGGTTCCCAAGGGTTGATGAGGAAGGCTGTTGCCCAAAGGTTCCTCCACATTAAGTTCTCAACTGGGACAGAGATACTAGTTAGCTCTCATCGGGTCACTGCCTTCCAGTGTTCTTGGTGCCACATCTTGACTTCTAGGCTCTTTCTTCTCTCTTGTGTGTGCCTGAGGACAGAGGAGTAACCCTTCATTTCCATTCATCCTGGGCCAAATCAGTTCTCCTCCTCAGTATTTATTCCCATCTGTTTCCTCATTTTTTCCATTATTAAAAATAGAAAAACTTTCATTTTTAGGAAAACACCTATTATTTCACTGTGTGTGAGAGAGCACACTCTCTTTGCAGGTCTGAATTTCCTAGAAAACCCAACTCTTTGGCATTGTTAGAAAGTGATATAAAATCATGCCTTAGTTGACCACTTGCTTGTGATATCTTACTAGAACTTGGCTTACCTGCTTGTTCAGATACCCTCCAATCATCCTTTCTGGATGCATGTCCATAGCTGATTCATTCTGCAACATTTCTACACAATCTAACTGTTTAAACACATTCCCCACTCATAGTAGATATCTGTTAAAAACATCTTAGTTAACTTTCTACAGAATCTCCCTGACTACCTCTAGGAGTCTTTATTTGCACTGCTGTTCTTATGTAAGATGTTCTTCCCCACCTCACCCCACTCCACCCACAGACCATTCCAACCTCATAACTGGTCCAATTTCGAATTTCAGTTCTTGTTGCTGTACTGTCTGCTCGGCTAATCCAGGACCTCCTCAAAATCCCCATAATAATATCTGTATTTCTTATGTGATGCAGCCTTTGCTACCTAGTGTTAATTATCATTTTATATGAATATTCTGCCTCTAACAATGGAAATTAAGGGCAGAGATCATAACATGATTTTTAGTTTCTTAGTATTTGCACTAAGGCTGCTTTAAAAATATAAATTATCATTTTGTAAGCATAAATGAGTTTTTACAATATTATAAATATTTGTGTTATCATGCTCTTGAAAGTTTAGAAAATGGCTATTAACAAAATTACAAATGTGTGCCTGTTTTCAAGACAATCCATTATTTTTCTTCAAGCATATGGCGCATTCTTTGGGTTAGATTCAACAATACTGACAGCTGGCTGTCTGACAAAGGCAAATCTGGCATCTAGAAATCATTCAGCAAATATATGTCCATGCTTAAAGGTGTTGATGGAGTAAAGTGTGGGTGAGTTCATCCTCTTTGAAGAAAGGAGTTCAGCAGTCAGTGCAGCAACATGGTGGTAAGATGGTCAGGACTGCTGGACGGACAAAGGAACAAACCAAAATGGTGTCATCTAAACTGGGGCACTGACAATTCTGCCCCTAGAGAGACAGCCTGCCTTGCCCAGAGGGCACAAGCCAGCATCTGGAGCTGAGTACTGTTAGGCCTCTGGATTTTACTAGCCAGGATTTCTAGGACTTTAAGTGGCTAAATGAAGGAGACATCTGAAGAACACAGCTGTATTAAAGAAGATGGTAGAATAAGCAATTGATATAGTACAAAATGAATCAAATAAGAATATAAGTGTAATATCCTTCAAGAAATGTTAAGAATCTTGTGATATGAAGAAGTTAAGATTTATAATAAGAAATCAAGGAGATATACCTATGAAGAAGTTAAGATTTATAATAAGAAACCAAGGAGATCTATCCAGTATGGAAAATATGAAATTTGAAATACAAGTATTGGGATGAAACGGCAGCATCAATGCTGGAAAAGAACAAATTCATCAAACAAGAATATCAGATTTATGAAATTCTCTGAGAAGAGATCAATAAACTTAAAAATGAAAACGTCATTGATGAAAAGTTAACTGAAACTGAATTAAATGAACTGGAGAGTAGAAGTGTTCTGTTACATCTATGGACTAGAGATCCTAGAAAGAAAAATAAAAATCAGAAGGTGGAAAATTCTCGAAGGAGTAAAAGGAACTTTCTAAAAATAAAGATGTTAAACCTCATAGTAAATGTAGTCCAAGAGTACCAAAGGAGAAGAAAATACTTATCTAAACACAAAGTAGTAAAATTGTCTAAGATTTAAGACAAAGAACAAATTTTGAGAAAGCAATATAATACCTCAGGCCAACATCAAAATTCTAAACAATCACATTGTTATCAAAACGGAAAGCATTACAGATTTCAGTGGAATTATGGAACATGTACTTTGGACTTAGACTTTTCTGTTTAGCTAAATCAGAATTAGGACATGAAGGCACGACTGATGTTCAGCACACATGAGCATGCTCTGGATAGGCCTTCTCTGCTCCAGGCCTAGACTAAGGGCTCTTGCCTTTAGGGGACCACAAACACGAGAGGAGAAAGAAGTCAGGTCCGCATAGTTATGTTAAGGGCACCACCCTGAAGGGTACTCTGAGCAGGCTGCCTGGTCTACCCAAGGTCATGGCTCCTATTCTGCAGCTCTTGACATAGCTCCCTCAATTTCTTTTTCTCCTCCTTTTCTTCCTCTTTCATCTTCAGGGGTGAGAAGTGAGCCTCATTAATCATTCTGTTAGCAGCTGGAACTATACTAGCCCTTTCATTTTTCTGTACTCTACTCACATCTTGGTTAATGGCTCCTTTGTTAATCTTGCCTCAAATTATTGAGCTTGAATGTTCTATCTGTCTCTGGACAACACTCTGAATTATAAGCACAGCCTCAAGAGATTTGTCATAAAACATACCTCAAAGAACATTTTTAAAGGAAGTTTTATGGTGGTTGCTGTTAATTATATGAAAAATAAGGATGAGTAAATTACCTGTTCTTAATTTCAGTCATCCATTTTTAATTTTCCAGCAACTTAAGGTTTCTTTTGTATCATGCTTAATTTATGTTTATGAAAACATCTTAAATCCGAGAATATGAATTAAATTCTAAGTTTTTTTTTAACCTGAATTACTTGATTACTCCAAGGTATAATATTCCACCTCATTTAGTTAGTCTTGTACCTTCATTTTCTAAATATCTCTCAAATATCTAACAATTCTTCAAGATGCAAATATCTGAAACTGAGCAAGTACTCTGTGGACAGGGGCTGAGGCTAATTGGTTGATTTTGATTTGGGGTGATAGGTCATCACACTGGGACACTCTGGCATTCTAGAATACTGAGGTTTCTACCAGTGGTCATTCTAAATGATGTAGTTATTTTTTTATTTATTTTTAAATAATAATTTTAATTACTATATTTAAAGTATGTTTTTTGAGATAATGTTGATTTGCAATACTGTGCATGATTTAGGAGTACAAGCTCATACTTCTTCAGATTTTATGTTTCTGAAGAATACACCACACCCACCACCAAAGCATCCACGGTTCTCCACCACTGTCCCACCCTCACACCCCTCATCTCTGGTAGCTTCAATTTTGCAATCCTATTTCCAGGGTTTGTTTCTGTTTGCTCCTTTGCTTTTTTTTTAAATGTATTTCACATACAAGTGAGATTTGTCCTCCAACTTCTCACTTTTATTTTACTTAGTATAATCCCCTCCAGTTCTCTTCATGTTTTACAAGTAGCAGAATCTCATATTTTCCCACTGAGTAGTATTCTATTGTGTAATAGCACTCATCTGTCCTTGGGCACGTATATTGTTTCCATATATTGGCATTGTAAATCATGCCTCAAATTATGCTGCAATGAACACAGGAGTACATATATCCTTTCTATGCTGCAATGAACATAGGAGTACATATATCCTTTCCAATTATTGTTTTTGCAGCCTTCTAGTAGATACCTAGGAGAGGAAATACTGAACTGTATGACAGATCTATTTTTAATACTTAGAAAACCTTTATACTGTGTTATATAGGGTCTTGACCAGTCTACATACATACCAAAAGCATGCAATAGGTTCCTTTTTCTCCACTTCCTCACCAACACTTTCTGATCTTTTTGATACAGACCATTCTCACAGGTGTGATAAGGTGTATTATCTTGACTTTGACATGCATTTCTTTAATAATGAGTTGATGAACAATTTTTCGTGTCTTTGGCCATTTGTAGGTGTTCATTGGCGAAGGTTCTGATTAATGCGCCAAGAGGAAACCTATGTCGGGAGGGAGGAAATGTTAAGGCCTGAGAAGTAAGCTTTCAAAGAGTGGTTCTTTCCAAGGTGAATGATATAATGTACTGGAGTTGGCTTACTGTTTTGTAGAGAAATCTATGATTTTTCTCTTTTTCAAGCATCTCTGTCTCTTAACTCTCCAATGCAGAAAGTATCTAAAAGATTATGAGTATATAGGATTCTGTTGAAAAAGATAATTCCCTCTTCCTACAATATTCCACACTGTGCATTCTAACCTGTAACTTATTCTTGTTTGTTCACATGACTATGATCCTAATAAGTAATATCTAGTTTTTGTTTTCAAGAAATTTATTGAAAATTCTCTTCCACTGTAACTACCCTCTCTCATCATTGCTGTGAGTTTATATAGTTTGTTATTCTTTTAGTCTGACAGGATCTCAACAGAGAGGGAAAAGATGTTTATGCCATCTGCTATCCTAAACAAGAACTTACTCCATAGTTGTTGATTCCACTCAGGTTGGTGGAGTTTAGGGGGAAACCGTTGTATTTGAAATACTTATTCTCTTTGGAGATGAGGCTTCTTGGATGCTTTCTTTTTCTTGGAAATCTCTTTTTTTAAATTGTCTTTTCCAGTTCATTAAGTATTAATTTGAGAAACAGCTTATAGTTGGTTTTGCTGATTTAACACGATCTTGCAAATGTAGCAGCTGCCACCAAGGAATCTGGCATAACTCACTGAGTTGATTCTTGGGACCCTATTTGTTCCAGGTTTCTGGATTATTTTTTATGTCCCAACTGACTTCTGAACTGAACAAAGCCAGGGACATGGCAGAGAGTGCTGCTGCCCAGTGCTACCAGTCCAATAAATACAGAGCGGCGGCATCACGCTAAAAGCTTCTTGGCACAACAGAGCATCTGGAAGTACATGGTTGCAACAATGACCTTGGGCTGGGAAAGAAAGGAGGACAAGTTTGCAAGGTCTGAGACTAATTCTCTACCAGAAAATATAAGTTTTTAAAAGTTTTTTCTCACCCAATTCAGCAGTACATGGAACATCACATGACTTTGGTTCTATCTATATAGGAACAAAAAATAGTAGTCAAAACCTTTTATTTGTATGCAAGATTTTTTTAAATCCACTTTTATAATCCACAAGGAAGCGTTTACTGATTTTTCAATAATGTGTTTGTATATGGTGTTCTATTTTTTATGGAAAAAATACTTAATACTTCTTTTTTTCATCATATAATAATAAGTCATCTTTGCTTAAAATAATTTTCTTTTGAAATTGAGATACGGATGGCAATAATGAAGACAGAGTAAAATAAGAACCCACTTCCCAGAAAGTTCAGAATTAAGCGGGGATGTCATTTGAGATGTTTCCTTTCCATCAGGGGCTCACAGAACTTGACTTCAATGTTGCCACCACTGAAAGCTTCTCCTTTGGTCTCCTCTATGGGAATTTCTCTGTGTGAAAAGGTTCTTTTCTTCTGCATCATGGTCATTCCTGAATTTCCTTGTTGTTGTGCTGGAGATACTGTTTCTCTTAGTAGGCAGTAACAAATGGCAGATAAAAAGTTTTTCTTGAAGTTTTCATTCATAAATGCATAAACGATGGGGTTACAGATGGAATTGGAAAATCCAATGATCTGCACTATTGCAAAGATCATCTTGATGGTGACATCATCGTATTTCTCTTCAAAATTACCTGAAACACAAAGCAATACTTTAGAATGCATATGTCTTAATGAGCAGAAAATAAAGATTTCAGTTTAGCAACCATCTTGATCAAAATGATCACACTTGTAGAAGTAGTTTAAGGTGTGAAAAATTCCCAGTTTGGGAAGAGTCATTGGCATGTGGAGAAAACAAGATGTCTTCATCCTTAGAGAATCCAGGGTCTTAGACATAGCCCAACACAGCCTAGATTAGGGTCTCAGTGCATTTCAACTTGGATCCAAACTTCACATAAACTGGAAGCAGGAGTCACCCTGCAAACATTCACTCAAATGAATAGAAACACAGTCATCTGGGTGCCATGTTAAGTCTCAGATTATTGGAAGGATCTGGCTGAAACCCTCCACCTTATGAAATTTAGGTGGTTCCCATCAGAGCTGTAAGTATAAGTTGTATGTTGTCATGCTGATGGGGCATCACACTTCCAAGTTGAAATGGCTCAACAGAAAGTGTCACATGGGCTAGAACCTCAAAAGTTTCCCATGACCTGTTATTACTGAAGATATACTCATAGTCATCTATTATTAGCTATCTGCTACCACATCTATGGTTTGGTGGTCTTGAAAGCATCAAGGAGGACTAGTAAATGTCTGGTATTCATTCCTATGTGGACAGTAATAAATTTCTTTCCTTTTTTTTTTGGGAGGGGGAGACATCTCATTATGTTGCCCAGGGTAGTCCTTATTCTGACGACTCAAGTGATCCCCAGCCTCAGCCTCCCAGGTAGCTGGGATTACAGGCACCCACCACTGTTCCCAGATGCTTTCAAGAAGCAGTCTCACTATATTGCCTGGGGTAGTCTTGAACCTGAGAACTCAAGCCATCCCTGTCCTCTTGCCTCCCTTCACTTGGATTATAGGCGTGCGCCACTATACCCGACTAGTAACAAATTTCAGTGACAAATACATAGCCCATCCCAGCAGGAAATGAACTAGCACATCCAGCAAGAGTGGCAGGTACTCACTGTATTCTATCATCATGTGGACAACATGGAAGGGTGCCCAGCACACAGCAAAGAGGACCACCACGGTCACCATCATAATAACAGCACGCTGCTTCTTCCTGCACCCCAGAACACACAGCATTAGCTCATGTCTTGGCAAATGAGTAAAATCAGTAACAAAGTGGTCGCTAGAGTTCAAGACTAGACCTCTAACCATAATTTTTCAAATACTAGTGAAGCACACGATAGGTTTCTTAGAGTCTGTTCCTCATCCTTCCCCATTGCTGTGATGCATTAAATCATTTTTCCCATGAAAAACATGACACCCTTTACAAGATGGCGATTTCTCATAAATATACCGAGGGTGTGTCTAGCATTTTTAGGGTGTGTCTGCCACATGCTTGACCAGGATTATGTCACTAGTCTTTCCTCTAGACTTTTGGACAGATGCGGAAACTGAGGTACTAGGAACATTACGTCACTTGCAAGTCAGCCGGCTAGTAAAGGGAAGCTTGGATTTAAACTGAGGAGTCTAACTTCAGTGCCTAAGGTACTGTTTGTTTTATACTGAAAAATCAGTATTTATGAAACACATGGACACCAAGGACAGAATTATATGGGATTTTGTGTATTGAGATAATACTGTTAGGTAGGCACTCAAACTGGTTTTCTCTAGGATCTCCTATAGAGGAAATGAATGCCTGAAAACTATAGATACTCTTGTGTGTTGCTTTAAGTTTATAAAAACTCATATTCATTGTTTCTTATTTCAACAAGGTCTCCCTTTCTTCTAAGAAGTAACGAACAAATCAACCGCCAAGAAGTATATTAAAAAAAAAAAAAAAACTAAACTAAAAAGACTAAATGGCTAAACATGGACAAACAACAAAGAGACTAGAGGGAGTGTAGTGGGGTGGGGTGTTCTCATGGGGATCAAGAATTATGCAATCATGTATTGTACAAAATCCAAAAACAAAAACAAAAAAAAGTAGACGAACAAATCAACCACGTGTCTAAAGGGGCTGAACAGTCCCGCACCCTAGACTTTCAGAGGGGTGAGTTCTTTATACAAAGTGGGCACTAGAGGTCACTGCATACCTAAAGAAGTGATCAAACCCCTACACTTGTGAGGTTGGTGGGTTTTGTCTTTAACAGCCGTCCAGCGCAGATTACAAAGCAAACAGCACAGCAGTAAACTGGTTTGCATTTTCTTTCTTTTTTTGAGACTAGGTCTCGCTATTTTTGCCTGTGGAACGGCAGGATCACGTGGCCTGGGGTACTACGGACTCAAGCATTCCCCAGCCTCAGCTTCCCAGGTAGCTAGGATTACAGGCATGTGCCACTACACCCAGCTATTTTAGGACTAGGTCTCGCTATGTTGCCCTGGGGAGGCACTAGAACTGCAATCTCCAGCCCCGCTGCGGCTTCCTAGACTGCCACTTACAGGCACGCGCCACCATGCCTAGCTCTGATTTGCATTTTCTAATAACACACTGGTCAGAAAGCAAAACACGTAGATAAAAGTAAACTATTCAATGAGAGGATTTAGACAGCATGTTCTTGTTTTACACAGCAGAGTTTAGCACCATCTTAGTAGAAGGAAGAGAAGATGGAGGTTATTGGGCTCCTCAGACAGATGAGAAAAGCAGAAGCTTCAGGAGAAAAGAGACTTGGCCCCTCATCTGGTGAGTGGCAGGGACGGAAGGCATCACACCCCTTCCTCAGTGGCTGTCTGACACACAAAGACATACCATCTCCTAAATGCCCTGTTCGGTTCCATCTCTTGGGTGGCTCCCCTTTGACGAGGGAACTGGTAGTCTTGCTCTTTCTTCCAGCCTATATATATAAAAAACCTCTAAAGTTTAAAGTCAGCCCATCCCTTAACTGTGAATTTCACATGACCCTCAAATGTCTCCAGGAATTCTAAGCTCTCTGGTCAATGTTTCTTCCAGCTCAAGTGATTATAACTAGTTTAAACAGAAATGAATGATTCACTTAACCAACCTGGTTATTTTTGAGATTTCTTTTCCATGAATAGTTCGAAGCACCGAGCCATCTCCCACTCTTTTCTTTATCCAGAGTTCATAACCGATTTTACTGTACAGTATAAGCATCAGCATCAGAGGCAGGAGGAAGAGGATGACAAGGATGAAAGTGGTGTAGATTTTCTGGTGCACTGGGCTGGTCCATTCTTCCAAGCAGCAGATGTGTTCTTTTTCATATAAGAAGTCATACTTAATCTTTAAGATAGAAATAACTCCATTAGAAAAGTCAGTAGTCAGTAAGCTTCCAAGTGTGATTGTAATGTGCCATTTGGCAGATCTTCACATGTTCATCATGGCTCCATATTCTAAGTCAGACACCATTTTGTTATTCTGTGGCAAATGTGGTTTTTCTACTGCTTAAGTTCTCTGTACTTTCTTTTGTATTTTAGATGGAATTGAGATCTGTATTCACTTTTGTCTTTCTCAACTTTTACACTATCATCATAAATTCCAAACTGGAACAAGAACTAAAGTCTGTATGAAAAAAAAGATTTTGTATCACAGCCAGCTACTGTAATGTCATATTATTTTGCCTCCTAAATTGTTGAGGAGACATTTTAACAAGGCCACAGACTTCCTCCATTTGGTAAGTTTTGAAAGTTCATATCTATTCCTGATATTGCCAAGTGTGGTCAGACCACTGTGATGATTTTAGAAAGGCAACTGGTTAGTAATTTTTAGCTTCAGAGATGAACAGAAATTGTGATTTTAAACTAAATGATGAGTAATTTAACTGCCCTATTGCTTCAAATCCCTGAAAATTAAAAAGCCAGAAACCAGTGACAGCAAAAGCAAATGGGAGCACCAGTGATAAATGGTGGCATCAGATGGGCTTATTTTAGGTGGTATATTCAGGTGTTGGCACACTGACTCTCTTATAACATTTAAGAGAGGGAAGGTGACCATGGAAAACATATTTCTGTATTCATTTTATTTGAAAACTGAAATCTTGCTGAAAAAGAAGATGTGATTTGGCTGGTCTGTCTGACTGAAGACAAGCTTTGCCAATTAGCTTATAATGCACTTTTGACAAACTAAGAAAATGAAATATTTAAGATACATTTAGAGCATGTAATCAAATAATATTATTTTTTAAAAGGACACAGGTTCCATTAATTGGAACTATGCTGGGTGATTAATAAAGGAGTGTGTGCTGGGTGCGGTGATGCATGCCTGTAATCCCAGCTATTTGGGAGGCAGAGGCTAGGAGTCACTTGAGTCTGTGGATTTGAGATTACCCTGGGTAACATAGTGAGACCTAGCTCAAAAATAGGAAGGAAGGAAGGAAGGAAGGAAGGAAGGAAGGAAGGAAGGAAGGAAGGAAGGAAGGAAGGAAGGAAGGAAAGCAGGCAGGCGGGCAGGCAGGCAGGCAGGCAGGCAAGACGGATGGACAGGCGGATGGACGGACAGGGTCTGTGAACATGGTTTTCTTGCTGGAAATAAGGAAGCCCTCAGAGAAAGGAGATGGTCATGGCCAGGTGTATCTGGACACTTAGGAACCTACACGACAGACCAATGGAGAAGGGAATAGCAGTTGGAAGCTTCAGTGGTATTATCTTTGAAAAAACCCATGGGGTGAAGAATCAGTCTGAGGACTGTTGGCCAGAGAGGGCATCCATAGTAGATCACGCCCATCCCGTCCTCTCCCCACTCTCTTTGCCAGTCACCCAGGAGCCAAAGGCAGCCAGCAGAACATGAGGGAAACCCAAAGCAAGGAAGCAGATGGGAAGGGATCATGCCCCCTCTCTGTACTGTCGGCGTCTAGACCTACAGATGCCACAAGCCTGGGAAAGAGATGTTTTAAATTGGGAACATGGGTGTATGGGGTTGTGATGCTGGACTGGACATTTTAATGAGAGAGCTAGTACTTGTCACTGAATGTGACCAGATGGAGTTTATTATCTGAATGACGGAGGGAGGAGACAGGGGCCCATCCAAGGCTTTCTGCGTGCAGTGTCCTCACAGGACTGGGAGGGACTCAGGCTGCATTTCTATAGGTAGCAGGGACAGGATCAATTGCCTGGCTCTGCCTTATGGAGTCTAGCCCACTCCGAATAGCAGCGTGCAGAAGGGGAGCCACTTTCCAAGTGCGCCCCAGCCCAAGGACCTGTTTGGCATCCTTGGCGGTGGACAGTGAATCTGCAGTGGTTATACACTGGCCTTTGTCATTTAAGAAATATATGAAAAGCATATAAGGTTTTGAAAATTACCCCAGAGGCATGAAAGCACCCCCCTGACCCAACAGTCTTTGGAGTACAGTCTAGGGGAGATCCTCTAGGCAAGGTGTGCTCAGGTGTGCCCCGTGTGGACAGACCATGTCACTGCAGCCCCTCCCTTCTCTATGGGTCCACACTAGTTTGTGCCTTTCGAGGAAGGTGTGGGGGGCGGGAAGGTGGGCTAGACGGACATCCCCTCAGGTGTTTCCATTTTGAATTTTACGTTGTCAAATAGAAAGGTAAAGAAAAGATGTAAGAAAGAGAAGGACTACGTAGACGGCTGCAGATCTGCTTTTTGAGTTTAAAAATAAAATTCTGGAACAACCATTGTAACCTTCTGTCATAATGAAACCGTGGAGGATACTGGGAAAACCACTGGCAGGTAAATGCAGCATGTGAGTTCGATAACTTTTACTCATTGAGTCTTAATACAAGCTCAAAGAAGTGCTAGATAAAACAGGAAATAACCCCCAAACAAAGGACTGTAGGACATTTGGGAAACCCTCAGTTATCTGAGGGTCGCTCAAATGTGTTGTAATGCTCTTGCAGGAAAGAAAGTTACTGTAATTGTGAGAAAAGTACCTCAAGTTGTTGCACATGCCACATCGGTGAGCCCATGATGATTGCCACCAGCCACACCACGCCTAGAAACATTGAAATCATCAGAATACAGCTCAGTGATGGGGAAGAGGACCACGCTTGCTCATCTCCCCAGAAAGACTCTCACTATTGGGTGCACCCCACTATTGAGTGAACCCTGCCATCTTTGCCCTAGAGCAGTGCGGCTGTCTCTTCACAGGGTCTCCCTTCTCATCTGTCATTATCACCCTAACTGCTGTGGAACAGTCTTCCCGAAGCGCACTGTGTTTCACACTCATTAATACTTTTCTGCTCCATTTCTGAAAGAATCCCCTTCACCTGGTCCTCCAGCTCCTTATGATTCAGTGATTCAGATTAGATTAGTTCTAGGATTCATAAATCAGTCTCTCCCTGCTCGCCCCTTCTTCCCCCACCATAGTTTGGTCATTCTCTTAATATGTTATCTTACAGCCAGTAGTTTCTCCAATCTCCAGTAGACATTTTGGAGAAACTGAGTCAGATTGGTTGAGTTCGTTGCCAGTCCTCCTGGATCCACTGCCTGTTTGGGGTAGCCGTGCTGTGAGGAACATCCCCACATGTGGGCAGATGTGGTCACAACAACCCTTCCCTTCCCACATGTCTAATGGGGGAACATCCCTCATATAACCTGCTGCTTCTTCCGGGCAGGAAAGGCTGGCAGGCCAGTCTCAGAGAGGAGGCAGCGCAGGGCGTGTGGACACACTGGTTCCCTGTGAAACAGGACTAAAGAGCGACTCTCCAAGTGGCACTGTGTGAAGGCCCCCGGAGGGAAGGGGGGAGGGGCGGTGAGCTGCTTGAGTTAAACCTTCCCCTGACTGCCTATTTCTGACTTTTAGATGTTGCACCTCCTGATTCTCTTTGCTTCTTGCTAACTCTCCTCTGTTACTCCTTGCTGTCTCTCTCTCCACACTCAGGCTCTGTGTTCAGCGATTCAGATGTCAGGAAGTTGTCAATTATGAAAAGCCAAGAGGAGGTCTTTGAGTTGTGTGGGGAGGGTGCGGCAGGCATACATTTGAAACTAATGAACTGAATCTAATGAAAATCCCCCCCCATTGATTTATCTATTCATTTTAAACTCTTTAAAGGGACTCAGGCATGGCAAAACCTTCAGGGGCACTTTCGAGAATTCTCCCATTCCTTGCTGGTTAAATGCTTAACTGTGGAAATAAATATTTGCTCTTCTATTCAAGTGGGATGAAATAAAATCTGCTCTCTTTGATTATCCCACTGGGCTGCTTCGTGTGCCTCTGATTATTCAGACTCACCACATCCAACACAAGGTGGTTGGTGATGTGGTTATGATGATGGAAAAGAGAAATACTCTGGTTGGGCTGTGCAGCCTTTTGGACATGGCTTCTAGTCTGTCTGTCACGAGGTTCTTGCTCCTCATGACTTCCTCGGCTAGAGCCGGCTGAGGATTTGGGGCTGCCTGAATCACAGCCATAAAACGGGGGCATGTGTCTCTCTCAGGCATCGCCAACACCTGGTACCCAGTGTTCTTCTGAGTTCCTGATCACTGCTATTGTGCACCCACTTTCCTGCTACCTCTTTTCTGCCTGCTGCGGACTCTACCTACCCCAACAAAGACATCATCAGAGCTGCCAGACCTCTTTTCTTGGGGTCAGTTTATCAATCTAATAGTTTTATCTTGGTGAACACAGCCACACCACTGGGTTTATCTTGGCTCCTCTATAAGTCATGCCTGAGAGGGTGTGAGCTCAACCACGGAGTTCGGTCTGAAATAAGAGTCTCTGCTGAGGGAGGCTTAAAGCAGAGATGAGGGTGGGGTAGAAGCTAAGGGAGAGGATGGAAACTTTCATATTATACCCCCGTGCCTAGGACCTGGCACCAGCTTATAGATAAGTGAAAGTTAATAAATCTGGTTCTCTGTTCTGCATGGAGAGTGGCATACACACTGCTGGCATCGCCGTGGCCTCACCTAGCATGGTGAAGGCCCTGCGGTGGGTGTACTGGCGCTTCATCTTAAAGGGATGCACAAGTCCTTGGTGCCGCTCCACGGCGATGCAGGTCATGGTGAGAATTTCGGTCACGATCGCCGTCAACTGCACAAATGGCACCATCTTGCAAATGAAGGCACCTGTAGCAAGGAAACAGGAGCACTTACAAGGCATTAGAGACTGTGGGGTGGAGATGTCTCTCTGTCATAATTACTGGGGTTAATTCTGGGCTTCTGTTCAAAAGTCCTAGGACTATAATTATGCAATAAACACGACATCATTGAGAAAGATTGCATGAGCTGATATTTTCTCTCCCTAAATGGAGACTAAATTCCTAAATCATGTGTAATTATATATAATAAGATGAAGAGAGCAAAAATATATCAGCGTGACCTTGCTTGAAAAAGAGCAAAGTCAAGGTGAAGTAATCTCTGAGGTTCTAAACCAGTTATCTTCACTTTTTTCTTTCTTTTTGGCTGCCTCTCAAATCACAGCAGAGGGATAATTCTCAGCAAAGACTCCTTGATATCCGCTTTTACCTTTTATCTACCTTTGACGCCCTGTCTAAGACCTTCTATCTGAATGCCACCATTAAATGATTTACTTTCTGGATGGCAGAGATCTCCAACTGGTACCCCCTGGGCAAGGTTTGGCTGGCAAATGTGCTTCCTTTGGGTTACAGAATGTTTTAAAATATTTGAATGCATTGCATAGATTCAAAATATTTATACTATCTTCTAGCCTTTTGCCACTTGCATTTATAGCCTAGGTATGACATCGCTGAGGTTGAGTCCATCCTGTTCATTACTACCTAATAACTTTCCCCAAAATTAATTATTCTGAAGTATCACAGAAGCATAGGCTCAGGGAATATAAATCATGGGATGCAAGCTCTCGCTAGAAGCAGCAATTCTTTGCTCATTTTCTCCCCCAAGGTTTATTATGCACCTTTCTGGCACATTCCAGCCCAGGCCTTCACAGGGATCTTCCTTCTGCTTGGAATCTTCCCCAAGATAACACCTTTGCATACTTCACTTTGTCCGACTGTCACCTTCTCTGTGAACCCTCCTGGTCTGACAACCATGTTTGTCATTATCACCCATCTGTCCCGTCCTAATTCCACCTCCTCTCCTCATCTTTTTTTTTTTTTTTTTTTGAGACTAGGTCTCACTATTTTTGCCCGTGGAACCGCAGGCTCACTTTGCCCATGGTACCACAGACTCAAGCAATCCCCAGCCTCAGCTTCCCAGATAGCTAGTATTACAAGTGCTCACCACCACGCCCAGCTACTTTTTGGGACTAAGTCTCTCTGTATTGCCCCGAGCGGGACTCGAACCATGATCCCTAGCCCCAGCCACAACTCCATAAGCTGTCGCTTACAAGCACGTGCCACTGTGCCCAGCTCTCCTCTCCTCATCTTATTTTACTCTTTCACCTTCCCACATATTAATAATCTGATGACTTGTTGTTTTTATTTTTCATTGCAATTTCCCACCCCTACTAGATTATAAATGCTCCAAGAACAAGCTTTTCCCTCTTCTTCCCTGATGTAGTTTGCACATTGAGACACCCACACAGAAGGCTTGCACTAAATGTTCACTGCACTGAAGAGTCTCTTAACCTCTAAAGCTACCTAGATTCAGTCATTCATTTGGAGAGGTGCACATTGGAGAAAGTGTTTTTCTATAATTCCACCATTTGTAGTTGCTATACTGTCAGAGACTCCCAGAACTAATCAACTACCATTTCTCACTATCAGCTCTTCCTATATTTGAAAGAAATTCTCCTCAGTCTTTTTCAGCCGCCCCTCATTTTCCAGCTTTCCCTCTTTCTCAGCTGTTGCTCATGTAACAAGCTTCTCATATCTTCAGTTCCCAGGATGTCTTTCTCCCTTTGGTAATGGTGTGGTCTAGAAGAGTCCATGCTCAGAATGTAGATTGGCCAAGGTCAGGGTGGCACCTATGGGGCTTCACTGTGTACCTTCTCAACACCCTCTTCTATGACTGTCACTGACATTTACATCAGACTTTTGTGCTAGAATTTTCAAATGGTCAAACTTGAAACTGTGTCCATTTAATAGAAAAATTGTCCAAGATTCCTTTCTTTCCCTTCTTGAAACTAAAGGGAAAGATGGAGTTAGGTGTTGCTCTTCCTACTCCCTTCAAGTCCTTCGAAGCTTCAAATGGCACTAAGACCTACTCCATTCTTGGTGGAAGCCCTTTCTATCCAGCAAGTGTGGACTGTTATTAAGCAAGGAGTTAACTTTCAAAAGGGATATATGTCACTGTTTGAATACTGATTATCTTATAGGTGAATGAGGTTACCTTAAGCCATGTTTGGGATGAATAAGTAAATATCTGTCAATAAATTATTCATCTGGATATATTTCTTGTTTTAAAAAAATGATCAGAATTTTTTGTTATTCAAATTGTTGATTAAAAAATTGATCAGGCTAAGGCTAAAGGACCACCAGAAAGAATTTTTTATGAAATTAATGTGCATCCATTATCCATTATCAACACATTTTAGGTATGCCTATCCAAACAAATAAGAATTATTGTTTAGCCAGGCATGGTGCACATGCCTGTAATCCCAGCTACCTGGGAGGCTGAGGCTAGGAATCACTTGAGTCCATGGGTTCGAGACTATCTTGGGCAACATAGCCAGACCTAGTCTCAAAAAAAAAAAAAAGAATTATTGTTGTCCTGTTCATTGTAGTGTTATCCATTGTATTGTTACCCCATTGTAGTGTTAGCCATTACAGTATTATCCCATCATAGTGTTCTCACTTCTAAGATGAGATGTTCTGTCCATCATAAAAGTATGGGAGACTCACCAGCTGATTCCTTCATATCATGAGGATATAAGCTGTGATTCTTATTCATGTGATCTACTAGCCATAGTGAACCTCAATTTCATCATTTATAAAAAGGGATTAATCCTACCTACCAGTCAGAGGACTGATGTAAGTGTTGCATAAAATGACAGTGCTTCAAGCACAGAAGGTGTAGTTTAATACTGACAGCTCTGTTTTCATCAGACTGTCTGATTAAAAGAATTGAGGTAAATTTGGTACATTTGCTGCTAATAGATTTTTTTTGTGGCTAAACAGCCCACTCAAGGACATCTAGTTCTCTAGTTTTATTTCCCAGATAAAGGTACTATCGCTCAAAGAGCTAAGTGATTTGCGTAGATCTACACAGCTACTGACAGAACCAGGCCATCTGACTCCAGTTCTCCCTACTATATCACTTACCTCAAGGTGCTATGTGGCAAGTATTTTTTGTCTACATGCTCACAAATCATCTGTGTAATAGTCCACTTGAGAATTTTGCACCAAATTGAATTCCCATTATCTGTCACCTTAACATTGTAATGAATCCAGTAGCATCTGCCCACTATTCATCACTTCTGACATTTCTCCAGCCCACTTTCTGAGACATTCTCTTAGTGTTTCCTTGATCACACCTCCAGTCTTCTTCAGTGTTATGGCATGCCATCTGCCTAAACTGGAGATGTGTGTTCATTTTGAAATAGGTAGAGACTCTTGTGCTATCTACTCATTTATCCTGGATCTTTATTTACATTTAGCTGTTGCCCCTTGTGATTTGGAGATCATGTGTCAAGGTCTGGAAGATTGCAACCAAGAAGACATTGAGGAGTAATTTGTTTTCCTCTGCCCTTCATGGAGTATCTCTTATGGGCTCCGCCTTTGTGTTTCACCTCTCTGTTCTGGTACTCTCTCTGTTGAACTCATCAGGTGTCTGTTTTATGAGAACTGTATGAGAATTCATCAGGTGTCTGCCCTGAGAACTGTAAGGGCTCTAAGTTATTTCTGCAAGAATGTGTCTCCCTTGTGATACTTCTTTCCATAAATGGCAACATGAAACTGAGGCAATGCTAGAATTCTATGTATAGGGCACTATTTCCTTGAGATGCCCTGCCTGTTTGCACCAAGGAAGAATCTGATTTTCCATATCAGGGTTGAGTTTCTCATAACCCACCTCAAATGGTTGCCATATTTTGCCTGTCCACCATACTTCTGAAATTCCTAATAGCAACACAGTCCCATCTGGTACATGAACTCCCCCCCCACCCCCCGTGTTAGGGTAAGTAAGAGTTCCTAAAAGGGAAGGGAAGGCAAAAACCTGCCCATGACCCTCTGCAGGGTTGAGAGTGCAGTGAAGAGAGAAGAGAGTTTTGAGGTGGTGAGGCCGCATAGCTCATAAGGTGAGATCATGCAGTTACCAGTTCCAGTGGTGTAGACTGCTGCTCAGTTACAGCTTCAGGCCTCTGGGTTCAGGCCTTACTTGTATCGGGTCTACCCTTCCAGCTCCAGACCAATCCTCTGAGCCCCCTGCATTCTTCTAGTACCTTCCCTTCTCAAGCTACTTCTCAATCAGCTATTGCTTGTAACCTAGAAAACCTATTTGACAATGCTTTGCTTTTCTTATCCTTTCTCCAGAAGGTGCGCTTCTAAAATGTAGAATGCTCCAGTCAATATTCCTTCTATGTGTAATACTTTTAGGATAACACAAACCAAACCTAATTATTACAGTGTGCCCGCATTGCTGCTTCTATTTCTATTACATCTGATTCTGGCATTTAAAAAACGACTGTCATTTTCCTCTGCCTACTGGATTAGGAGCAAATTTTTTGGTGTAATACTTCATTGTCTTCCATTTCTGTCTTTAACTTATTTGAACAACTTTCTATTCCAGAATATGAACTTACTGCTCTCAACATGAATGGCCTCCACTTTCAATCACCCACATCTGTTCTCACTCTCCCACTAGACACAGCGTAGATCTGTGATTCAGATAAAGACAAGGCATTTTCATCTTTAAGAAAGGTACTTGAAAACTGAAAATAGCTTGACCATTGTTTTCATTCTAGGTTAACGGACTTCAAAAGAGGATCCAAGTAGAAAGGACATCGTGAAAGAAACAAATTCATATTTAGGAAAAAACTTAAAATATTCCTTAATTTAGAAAATGGTCTGATGAGTTGTAATTGCTTATAAGTATTGAATGATGATAATCATTTTCAAGTATTTATCCCAAAGTAAGTCAAAAACAGAAACATGAATAGACATACTCAGGTTTAGAAGTGAAAAACCTTCTTTATTGACCACGCTGTAAAAGAAAAGAACTACTTATAGGTGAAATGACTGCTCTGTAAAATAATAAAATGCAAATAACCACTATGTTGTTGCTCATATTATGAAACAATCTGACATATTATTTCCTGCACCAAAAATAAGCTCTAGTCAAGCAATGGATGCACAGCCTATAGATTTCTTTTTCCAGTATGTTTCTTAAGCAGCTACAAATGAGTAAACTTAGTAAATTGTAGATCCAACCTCATTCAGCTTAACCATTTCTATACTAGGAGAGTGGGAGGAAACAAATGAAATATAGTCAAAATCAAAATTGTTCACACAGTACAGCCATCCTGTTCCTAACACCGACTGTGGTATAGGCAACAGGCTTTTGGTAGGTTCTTTCTTGGTTCTAACAGACATACCAGGCAGAGCAGGGGCGGGGGGGGGGGGGGGGGGGGGGGGGGCTGGAGGCAGGTGAGTCCCCCCAACCCTCCAGAAATTTCCATGCTCCTTCTCTGAACTCTCTCTGGCCTTCTCTCTTTCTTTCCTATTCCTATGCTCTCCCCTCCAGTGTCCCCTGCCGGATGATACCACCCTTTTATCGCCTCCTCCTAGATCCAAGTGAACACACTCACCCATGTGCCCACCCCCTGGACCAGGCATGTACAATCATGGGGAGGGCGATGACTACCACAGGTGATGGTCATAGAGGCTAATGGTGGAGAAAACACATCCAATTCATTTACTCTCCACTTTCCAAGCAATTTGAGTAATGGGATTCCTGTTACAAGTTAGTAATCTCTGAACTTAACACAATCCAAAACATATATATTATCCAAAAGAGTACAAAAGTACAAAAGAGTACATCTTTTCCCCAGTAACAACACTGTTTCTACTGAACTAGGAGACCCTACTGGAAAATCAAATGTTAGACAGCCATTCTTCACTAGCCACTACCCAGGCCTATTGACATAATAGACATTGTCACAGTCTCATTCATAGCCACCCTTCCAAGATGGATTAAAAACTTATAGTTTAGTAGTAACAAATAACAGGCTAATCACTTTAACCTGTGGCTCCGCTCCAACATGAAGTCTTAATCTCCCCTACCACTTGAAGTCTCTTTGGCACCCATCTTCCTTTATTCTCCAGCTCTCTTTTTCTTTCCCCTACAAGGCTGAACTCAAGGTAGAGACTACTACTTACTTTTTCTTGGAAACTTGACATCTCTCAAGATTTTACATATACAGATATACTGTTCACTCCTAAATTTTGAATTTGACGCATGCCAGACATAGACATAGATGATATGTTTGTGTATATATAATATATATAATGTATAATATGTATAGCATTTGTAAAATAACATATAATATAAATACACAATACATAAAATATATAATATATTCAAATAAATATTAACTGAATAAATAATGAATCAACAAATGAATAATGAATCAACAAATGAAAAGATGCTATCAAAATATACTCAAGTAATGTACTTTGATAATAATGTCCCATAGATTCCTCTATGAAAATCCAGGCCTAGGCTATAGAAAGGAGAGCAAGCAGTCAATAATCCAGAGGATTATTAAGGAAAAGTGTAATTTCTTTTATTATTGATTGCACATATACATGCATATATATTACATATATTATATATTACATATATATATTACATATATTATATATATATATATTACATCATTGTCTACCCAGGTTCTCTCATCACCTTATTACGCATGAACCAGAAAAGTATAATTTCTGAAAACAAGAGTAGACTGTTTCATTAAAACCTATTTACTTTGAGGAAATATTCACCTATTTAACTCGGGTCATCTGAATTTTGGTCATCAACTAATCAAGCAAACAAAGTTGATTGTCCAAATTTTTTAATTAAGGCAACATTGGTTGACAACACTGCCTGTGATTCAGAGCTATGAATTCACACCTCTTTAGATTTTTGTATTTTGCTTCCTCTTTGATATAATGAGGATTCAAAAACTACAAGCTCGACTGGCCTAAGTCCTGGTTACTGTAGTAATTGCCTCTGTGCTACAGCAGACAGAGGAGTAATTAGCCAGTCTAATGCTAATGAGAGTGCTCAGCGCTAATTATCACCATGTATAGAGAATCTCTCATCTTTGGAAACAGCAGGAGATGATGCACCCACTGGAGGGTCTCACGCTTCCTTGTGTGGCTGGGACAGCTGGCGCTGAGGCCCCAAAGTCTGTGCTTCTCACAAGGTTGCAGGTGAAGCTGATGCTGTGCCTCTGAGGACCAGTCCTTACTAGCAGGGAAAGTGCACAGTACGCTGAAGAGCTTCTGTTATGCTCCAAGGGAACATGATTAACGAATGTTCTATGTTCTCATTGCCACGGTAACTGGGCCACAAGTTGGTCCTGTGACCACTTGACCCACAAGTCTGTTGTGCTGGGAGAACTGTTTTAGAAAAGTGGCAGCAACCTTTTCAAATTAAAAGCACCAATACTATTTGCTTCAAAATCAAGTCCCTTCTAGTGACCCGGGGAGCAGCTAAATATATATTTCTATTTCTATTTATATATTTATATATATAAATATATATATATATACATGTATACATGTATTTATATATATATATATTTACTTATTTATTTAGAGACTAGGTCTTGCTATTTTTGCCCATGGAACTTCAGGCTCACATTGCCCGGGGTACCACAGACTCAAGCAATCTCCAGTCTCTGCTTCCCAGGTAGCTGGGATTACAGGCATGCACCATCACACCCATCTATTTTGGGGGGACTAAGTCTTGCTATGTGCCCCTGGCGGGCTTGAACCGCAATCCCTGGCCCCGGCCGTGGCTTCCTAGGCTCCCACCTACAGGCATGCACCCCCATGCCCGGCCTATTTTTTAAATTTAAATAATTTATATATGTTTCACATCATTGTGATCCCTGGGGGTCACCCACCACCTCCCTGGCCATTCCAGCTGGTCACCCCCCTCAGTTGTGTACTTTCATTTGGTTGTCCATATATTAGTGAAACCATTTGGTTTCTTTTTCCTTCTGACTTGTTTCTGCCAATATGATTTCTTCTAGGTCCATCCATGTTACCAAAAAATCATCAAATTTGTCATTTTTAATTGATGAGTAATATTCCATTGTGTATACAGACCACATCTTTTGCATCTATTCATCTGTTTTGGGACATTTAGTTTGTTTCCATGTCCTTGCAATTATAAATAGTGCTGCAATAAACATCCGAGCACAGGTGTCCCTTTGTAGCCACATTGAGGTCTCCTCTGGTTAGATTCCCAGAAGAGCGATTGCTGGATCGAATGGTAGTTCCATTTTCATTAGTTTGAGGGACCTCCACATGGCTTTCCATAGTGGCTAGACCAGTTTACATTCCCACCACCAGTGTAAGAGTGTTCCTTTCTCTCCACATCCACGCCAGTACTTGTTGTTGTCTGCTTTTTGGACGTGGGCCATTCTTACTGGTGTAAGGTATGTATCTCTTTGGATTGAGAACTTAAGGAAAAACAAACTTCCATCATCTCCAATACTCTACGTTGCCATTAGCTGCAATTGAAATATGTCTGAAAGCCATGCTGAAACAAATATCTTAGCACACAGTTTTGGTTTTCATTTAATAATAATTTTCTGTGAGAGGTTTCCTTAAGGTTGTGAATGGAGGATTATTAAATCCCATCCTCATGTTGTCTTTCGATCAGTAACCTCCGAAGTCAGGATACTCTGACAATAATAGAAAACTAGGGGCTTTCCCAATTCTCTCCCATTTTTTCCTTTTTTGGCTTTTTTGGCTTTGTACCCTTCTCTAACGCTGAAAAATGAGAACCTGTACAGAGTTGTTTTATCTACAGAGAACGTTTTTCTTTGGCATGTTTTCTACAAGAAAGACCGTTTACAATGAAACTGGCCTCGGTTCTATCTGTGAGTGAAATTATTCAGTCTTTATCTTTCTCCTGATATTGTTGCTTAGTATAATCCCCTCCAGTTCACCCGTGTCATCCCAAATAGTAAAATTTCATGTTTTTTTTTCATAACTGAGTGCTATTCCACTGTGTTTCTATGCCATGATTTCTAATCTACTCATGTGTCTTTGGGCACTTTTGCTGTTTCCACAACTTGGCTATTGTGACCGATGCTATAGTAGACACGGGTGTGCCTAAGTCCTTTCCAATTAGTGGCTTTGCTTGCTTGCTTGCTTGCTTGCTTGCTTGCTTGCTTCCTTCCTTCCTTCCTTCCTTCCTTCCTTCCTTCCTTCCTTCCTTCCTTCCTTCCTCTTTTTTTTTTGAGACTAGGTCTCACTATTTCTTGCCTGTGGAACTGCAGGCTCACTTTGCCCGGGGTACCACGGACTCAAGTGATCCCCAGCCTCAGCTTCTCAGGTAGCTAATATTACAGGTGCATGCCACCACACCCAGCTATTTTTTTTTGGAACTAGGTTTCACTATGTGTCCCAGGCGGGACTCGAAAGGCGATCCCTGGTTCTGGTCGCGGCTTCCTAGGCTGCCACTTATAGGCATGTGCCACCATGCCCGGCCGTGGCTTTGCTTTCTTGGGTGGATATCTCAGAGTGGAATTTCTGGATCACAGAGGGTGGGCCGGTCTGCTCCCTTTTTTTTCACATCTTCCTTCACAAACTCCTGTTCTGTCTGGTCTTTTCCTGTTTGTTTGTTTGTTTGTTTGTTTGTTTGTTTTTGAGACTAGGTCTCACTATGTTGCCCAGGGTAGTCTCGAATTCATGGACTAAAGTGATCCCTAGCCTCAGCCTCCCAGGTAGCTGGGATTACAGGTGTGCACCACCATGCCTGTATGGTCTTTTTGATAAGGGCCATTTTTACAAGTCTGAGGTACTCTCTAACTGTGGGTGTGACTGGCATTTCCCTGATAATGACTAAGGAGGAACATTTCTGTATGTCTTCTTTGGAAAAGTATTTATTCAGTTCTTCTGCCCAGTTTTTGATTGGGTTGTTTTTAGTTGCATCATATGAATTCTTTGTAGATCTTAGACTTAGTCCCTTGTCAGATGTATGACATGCAAGTATTTCTTCCCATTCAGTAGTCTGTTGTTTTTTTTTAATGTCTTAGCATTTCAGACTTTGTATTTTTCTGTCTTTTTTAGTGTGTGAATTTTATTTTTTGCATTTTTAATTGATTGCACATATATATTTTATATCATTGTATAGTCTGTTCCTGTGTTTCTTCCCCAGAAGTCATTGGAACATGACTGCTTGATCAGGTTCATACTGATATGAGATTAGGTTTTGATCTAGTAAAATCCCTGCTCTTAAAGTAAGTCCTTTGTTTCCTGTGATTATTGCAGTAACAGAATGTTTGAGCTGAATGTGTCATTTAATCTGAGGAACATCTTCACAGCACCTCCATACTGCATGGGCTTCTCTGAATCTGCAAAATGAGGGTCCTAGTGGTAGTAGACTGATGGGCAGTGCTACTGAGAGTCAGTTTGCAAGAGTCCATTCTCATGAACTTTCTGGAGAGAAGGCCACAGCAGCTTTTTCTTTTCAGAGATCTGTCTCCTCTCACTGTCAGCAACGACCTCCTGCTTCCAGCCCCTTTACAATGTGAGTTTGCCAATTCTCTCCTCAAGGGGCATGGTGTTTCGCACTCTTTGAATCTGAAGGGATGATTTTGAAATAGGATACCAATGAGGCAGAAGCCTCCAACTAACAAGTCACAGGAAAAAAGTGGCACTTTTTAAAATGCAACTTCCGATGCCCAAATTTGTACCCACCCGCGCATAGCAGCTGACAGCCACATTGCAATTTAAACAGCAGGGTTTTATTAACAACGAAAATTAACCAGAAAAGCAAAAGGTCCTTAATGCTAAAAGTGGCCCGTTATCTTACCCCAATTACCATTTAGTCCAAAAGTCCCAAACACATGTCCAAGATGGTGCGCTTTGCCCCTTCAAACCTGAGGTAGGCACTCTGCAAAGTCCAGTCTTTCTTTTCTGTCTTCTCTTTGCTTCTTCTCTCTCCAGTGTTCTGAGCTGTGGCTTCTCCAAGGCTCTTCAAACTTTTCAACAAATGCTGGTGCAAAATCAGGTTTCCAAATCCCTGGCCATCTCCAGGTACCAGTTTACCATGTCACATTGTTGTGTTGCCACACTCTCCACACTGACTTCTCGTCTGCTGGCCACTCTCCCACCATGACTCCTTACCACCACCAGCATTTTTGACTGGCAACTGCTATGCATGGGTGAGACAGATCTGAAAAAAAAAGGTGGGCAGCAGAAGTCGCATGTTATGAGGTTTTTTCCCTGTGGATTGTTGGTTGGTTGCTTTTGTCTCTTTTTGACCTGATTTCAACTGCAGTTGTCTGGCAACGATGGTACAAACCTGAGGGAACCTGGGTGGCAGAAGCTGTATTTTAAATGTGGCTTGTTGGTAGGAGGCTTCTGCCCTATTCTGACCCAGTTTCAATATTATTAATGTTCTTCCAGGTTTTTAAAACTCTATCACCTGACTGACTGCAAACTTATTCTACACACAAATGCAGCTACATTTTCAACAGTGACAATTAGCCACTGCCAGCCCACAGCAGCCTCCCCTCACTGGATGCCCATGGCCTGCCAGGCCCATGACTCATGGGCTTGCTGGGTTTCACAGCAGCTTGGAAGCTGGACCTAGGTTCTTCCAAAGTTGCAGACGAGGAAACCACAGCAAAGAGAAATTCAATACTGTCCCGACATCAAACACCTTGTTTGCTAAACTAAACCGTTTGCAGTTATTATTATTATAATTTTTGAGTTGAGTGATGAAAAATATTTAATTCAAGAATTTCTTGAATCCTTTATCTGCCCCCTTTTTTCCTATTTATTTATTTATTTGGGGGTGGTCCTCCCCCATCCCTTCTCCTTGCCCCCCTCCCCCCAGCCCCGACTACTCCATCTCTTCTTTCACTGCCAGTTATTGGTCATTGTTTAGTCCATTGGATTCTTCCTCTTCTTTCCCAGAGCAATGTTCTTTCACTAGGTGTAGACGTGTTTTCCTGGGACACAGCAGCCTGTGCTTAGTTTCCCAGGTGTATCTTTGTTGCAGGTAGCCAGTTCACACGTTTGGATTCTTTCAGTGCCTTCTTCTTAATGGTCGTCTGCTCTGACCCAGCTTCTGGAACATTTTGCTTCTTTGCTTTATAGTTCAGTCTTTGGTATTGGGAGCGTTTCTCCCAGTTGATGTTTGTGTAAAAAGTTTCTTAATTGGAATAGGTACTGGTGGATGGTTAGTTTGGATGTTTGGTCCGATTCATAGTGGGGCCACTGCCCGTCTCTGTGGCTTTCCTCTCCGCATGAAATGGGAGGGTGCTTAGCTCACGCCAAAGGCATCTTTAAAAAGGAGATTCCATTCCCAACTGTGGAAACCTTGGTGGTTGTATTTCCGAGGCAGTTTGTCTCTATAGTTAGTCTTACAGCCCTGTGTCCCATGGATCTGAGATGTTTGTTTGTTCTGGGCTTTACTTCTTTCTCCTCACCTCCATCTTCCTGTGTATCTGCCACTGAATTAATGATTTAGTTGTTTCTGGTGAGAACTGACTGGATTTGAAGAAGACCAGAGGGGGTGACCCCTCCCAATCCGCCTGCAGCCTTTCACCACACCCACCACCATTCCCCCCACCCTTGGCCAGTGTGTTCGCAGTCCTCTCCCCATTCTGTGGGTGCTGTGTGGGAGGACTGAGCCTCCAGGGATATAGATGACCCACTTGCCACTTGGGCCCACTTGCCAGTTATTAATTAAATTTCACAAGGAAAAAAGCTAAGTGTGAATCTGCCATACTATTATAGGAAACTTTCCAGTGTTACAGGTCAAAGTGTTTATAGACTAAAATAGGCATATAGTGCACTTTAATCCAATAGAAGATATTGTATTTTAATCCAATAGAAAATATAGGAATGGCATAGGTAGTATTTGTGTTGAGCTACAGCATGATGTGTAATTTGTGTTCTATTGGACATTCTCCTGACCACTTGGGAACAGCATGGTCTATGTTTTATACACTGTGCTTGTTTTCAAAAATTAAATATAAAACAATGGGGCAGATGCAACCCTAGGAAATGTAACTGAAAGTCCAGTTACTATCGTGCGTCATAAATGATAGGCGAAAATTCCAACCCCAAGTTGCCTGACTCTGAAGTACATGTTCATTTTTACTGTGCCAAGCTCTCTCTTGCTTCTATTTCTCCCAGAAAGTGAGAATACCTTTTTTTTAAAGGTGATTTCCACTCATCCTTAATAGTCTGCAGTTTTCTGATATGCCAGGTGATTTCTTAGAAACTCAGGAACTGGAAGAACAAATATAACTTTGCATAGCTAGAGAAAAACAATAAACATTTACTTGAGTACCTCAGGACTAATCTTAGCAAGGCTTCGTGGTAAGATAGGAAAGAGAATGAGATTAAATTTCTGTTGAATGTTTTTGGAGACATTGACCAAAAGGAAACTGAGATGAAGTTTCCAGACCTTTTACTAATAGCTGAGCAAAGTGAAAGGGTGTGTCAGACTGCAGAGGGGAAGATCAGAACCAAAGGATGCTCTGTGAAGGAATATGTCACCTGATGGGAGAGGACGAGGTGACAGCACCCATCATCTCATCACCCAGCATCTCATGCCTAGGGAGGCAGGCATGAGAAGTTATTCAAAACCATGGTTCGGTTTGATGCTGAAAAACCTAGCTCCAGAATGTTGGTCCTGCAGGAGGATGTCAAAGAAATCAAAGCGAGATGATACATGCGGGAGCTGACAAACCCACTGGTGGACCTTTGTGAGGTGTACTCTGCAAAACATGCTTCTCCACCCCACAGCCCTTTTCGCAGGAAAACTTCTGCTAAAGCAGCAACATCCCCAAGCATCAGCATGGAGCAGTGTCTAGTTAACTTGTTACATGAATTTAGTCAGCAAGGAGACAGTGATGACAGAAGGGTACAGTAGGGTGTCACCTCTCTGTGTTCTTGGTCCCACTGGAAGACCCCAAGCCTGAAAGCCCATATAAACAATAGCATGGGTAATGACCACTTTATCACATGAAACTCAGCTTCAAAATGTTCAGATGCTACCAGGAACGATCCTCTCTCACCTTCTGAGATAAGGTTCTTTGTTTGTTTTATATTTAATTTTTGATGAAATATATCTAACCATAAAAGTTGTTTTCAAACATTTTCATCATACAGAAACCTACCTCTTAAGTGATAATTCCTCATTCCTCATTCACTTTCCCCTTCAGTCCCTAGTAATTATATAATCTATTTTATGTCTCTATGAATATGCCTATTCTGTATAGTTTATGTAACATTAATCATCTACAATATGCCTGTTTCTTTCATTTAGCATAATGCTTAGTGCCAGAACTTCATCCCTTTTTATGGCCAAATAATATTCCATTTTATATATACCACATTGTATTTATCCATTCATCTGTGGCTAAATACAAGTTTTAAAGAAAATATATGCCAATGGGCATAAATTGCTCACAGTGGCTGACAGAAGACAACCAAGAATGAAAGCACAGTACGGAAGTGAATCTGAGCAGAGAGAGAGTGACAAGGCTCTGGAGTCATTGTTGGCTCATCCATATCCACTCTTGCCTGAATTCAGCTCCAGCTATAAGCTTTTCAGTTCCAGAAGACAGACTATTCCCTGCTTTTTCTTAAGTTAGTTTAAGTTGGGATTTTGTACTTGCAAGCAAGAATCTTAATAAAGGAGCACTGGTCAAATAACTGTATGCTGAACTATAGTCTAAAAACATTACATTTAAAAGTAGGTATTTTTTAAGATTTCAAAGAACACAATAAACATTTGTAAACTTTCTCATTGCTAAATCCTTCCCTGTCCTTATTTTAACTGTCAAATGCCATTGTCTTAACTATTGGTGTTAACACCACCCTCCCACCTCCTGAGAAAATTTAGTGATTTTATTGACTTCTCATAGTGTGCAGACAATTGATTCTAGGAAAGAACACTCAGTAGCCAGCCCCACGGCATAATACTTTATTTTGGTCTCAAGTCATATTGGGCCTCCCTTTGATTTGTTTCTGTAACTTTTTTGTACTTTGCTACTTTCATGAGATGGCTATTCACCAATAGTTTAAACCACTCCCGTTAAACAGCTTTCACAAAGTTCCATAATACTGGTAATTTTACATCAATTCCACAAGTCCCCCCCCCACGCTAAAGTTTCTGAAAAGTAATAGAAAAGGGAAAATTCCTAAAACAAGGGTAAATGATGTTTTCTGAGAACTAGCAAAATAAACAGATAAAATAACAATCATTGAACAATTTTTCATGTGCCTCTTGGCCATTTGTATTTCCTCTTTGGAAAAGTGTCTTTTTAGTTCTCCCCATTTTTTGATTGGGTTTCTTGTTTTGTTTTTGTTTAATTGTATAAGTTCCTCGTGGATCTTTGTTATTAAACCCTTATCACTCTT
This sequence comes from Uropsilus gracilis, assembly GCA_004024945.1. Classification (NCBI taxonomy): domain Eukaryota; kingdom Metazoa; phylum Chordata; class Mammalia; order Eulipotyphla; family Talpidae; genus Uropsilus; species Uropsilus gracilis. The sequence continues at coordinate 16,025 of PVHY01005734.1, read as the reverse complement.
GTGGAGGGCAAAATTTTTTCCCCATTCTGATGGGCTTTTTTTTAGTTTTTTCTGTTGTCTCTTTTGCTGTACAAAAGCTTTTTAGTTTGATGTAGTCCCATCTGTTTATGTTTTCCTTCATTTTTTTGCTATCTGTAGATGTTTCTAGAAAGGGATTTCTGAATTGTAATTCATGGAGGGTTTGTCCATGTTTATTGGTTTTCTATGTATGTTTTCTATGTATGTTATAGTTTTGGGTCTGATATTTAAGTCTTTTATCCGTTTTGAGTTGTTTTTTGTGCATGGTGTGAGGATGTTGTCTTGGTCCATTTTGTTGCAGGTTTTAGTCCAATTTTCCCAGCACCATTTACTGAAGAGACTATCTTTGTTCCAATGTAAATTTTTCCCTCCTTTGTCGAATATTAGTTGACTATACATGTGTGGTTTTATTTCCGGGCACTCAATTCTGTTCATTGGTCTACTTGTCTGTTGTTATACCAGAATCATGCTGTTTTAATTATTATGGCTTTGTAGTATAACTTCAAGTCTGGAATAGTTAGGCCTCCATTCTCTGTTTTTTTTTGGCTAGGAGGCTTTTTGATATTTGAGGTCTTTTGTTATTCCATATGAACTTCTGTAATTGTTTTTCTATCTCTTTAAAGAATGTTGTTGGAATTTTTATAGGGATTACATTGAATCTGTAATTGCTTTGGGAAGGATGGTCATTTTGATGATGTTAATTCTTCCAATCCATGAGCAAGGGATGTCTTTCCATTTCCTTATGTCTTCCTCTATCTCTTTTAGCAGTGTTTTAAAGTTTTCCTTGTATAGTTCTTTCATGTGTTTTGTTAGGTTTATTCCCAGGTATTTAATTGTTTTGGGTGCGATGGTGAATGGGATGACGTTTTTAATTTCTTCTTCTTCTTCTTGGCTTTTTGCATATAGAAAGGGTCACTAGCAATAAGGGAAATGCAAATCAAAACCACAATGAGATACCACCTTACACCAGTGAGAATGACCCACATTAAAAAAACAGGCAACAACAAGTGCTGGCATGGATGTGGAGAGAAAGGAACACTCTTACACTGTTGGTGGGAATGTAAACTGGTTCAGCCACTATGGAAAGCGATGTGGAGGACCCTCAAACAAATGAAAATGGAATTACCCTTTGACCCAGCAATCGCTCTTCTGGGAATCTACCCAAAGGAGACCTCAGTATGGGTACAATGGGACACCTGCACCCACATGTTTATTGCAGCACTATTTATAATTGCAAGGACATGGAAACAACCCAAATGTCCCAAAACAGATGAATGGATGAAAAATATGTGGTCTGTATACACAATGGAACATTACTCATCAATTAAAAATGACAAATTAGATGAATTTATGATAACCTGGACACACCTAGAAGAAATCATATTAGCAGAAACAAGTCAAAAAGATACAGACAGACACCAAATGGTTTCACTATTATATGGGACTTGGGAAAGATAAACAAAAAACTATGAAGAAAAGTCAAAAAACAAACAAACAAACAAACAAACAAAAAAGCTAACAACCAAATTGAAGTACACAACTCCAGGTTGGGGGGGGGGAACAGAGGGGGAATGATCAGAGGGGGGTGAATCCCGGGAATTACAAAAATGTGAAATTTATATTTAAATAAATTATTTGATGTTGATGTTAAAAAAATAAAAATAAAATAACAATCATGAAAAATAGGCCTGAAGAAATTCCCTGCTCTGAACTGATCCGTGCAACTAAGATTTGTTATAAGAGCAACAGTGACCTCTGAGTCAGTGAGTGGTGCTTAGAAAGCAGCTGATGCAAAAGATGAAAGTTCTCAGATGCCGTCCCCAGCAGGGGCTGAGAGGGAAATGAAGCAGAGCTGGGGCTTTGGCAGTGAAACTGCTGTGAGCCAGGGTGGGGATTATCTGTGGAGAAGCCACCAGTTCGCCACATGCAGCTTCAGTTTGGCCCTCAGTGTCTTCTTGGTGGACATTATCTGGAGTAGAGCAGAGGCATCTGTAAATTCTGTCTTTTTCTTCTTCCCAACTACCCCCTTCCCATTAATAAATCTTGCTATTGTTGTATCTCTTTTTGTGTCTGCTTTTGCTTTTGCTTTTGTGCCTTGTGTTCCCAAAAACACAGCTGAGGCCCCAACAACTGGGTCAACCCTGCCCCCCGAGTTTGTCCTATTTCCTTTTCAACAAATATAAAAGTTAAACAACTTCCTTTAATGACCCACTTCACAGTGCATCAGCTCAAAATCACTAGAAACACTCCCCTAGGCTTTTCATACTATATCCAGTGAGTATTTTCTTTCCCTCCCTCCCTCTGGTCCTTCCTTCTGGCAAAATCCCTTTTCTCCCTTTCATCTTATCCCAAACCTTATCTATTAAGTGGGGAAAGGGAGCTGTTCTGCAGCAACTTGGGCATCTTGCTTCACTTCTCCCACCCACACCAATGGCTAGAGCTCTGGCAAAGCAGCCTGAAATTGTCATGGTTCTCACAACCTCCGGTTTGTGACAGCTCTAGTCTCCAGAGAGAATAATTCATTGTGTTTCTTCATATATGTTATATCTCAACATCTTCTTCTGTCTAATGGTATCCTTTTGAAACTGAGGCAACATGGGTTTACAACACTGTATGATTTAGGGATACAGGTTCACACCTCTACAGATGTCACCACAGCATGTCACCACACCCCACCCACCACCCGTGTACCCGCACTCCTCCACCATAATCCACTGGGTTCCTCTGTCTTTTGGTCCCCCCCTCCTGCCTCTCTGGTAACCTCAGCTCTGCAGTCAGATTTCTAGGGTTTATTTTTGTCCATTCCTTTGATTTGCTGTTTTATATTCTAAACGAATAAAGTCATTTATCTTTCTCCTGACGTATGTTTCTTAGTGTAATCCCTTCCATTCCCATCCACGCTGCTGCAAGGGGCAAGATTTCATCCTTTCTTACACACAGTGGGGTCGCAGTCCATTGTACATATGTGCAACACTTTTGTATCCATTTATCTGTCCTACCCCAGCATTTACACTGGGTTTTACTTCTTTCCAAATCCATCTTGAAAAGCCCCCAAACACAACGCATCCTTAAAGCCTTTAATAAAGCTGTCCTTGACTTAATAAAATGAAAGAATGGCCTTCAAGTTCCACGTGGAACTTCATTTTATACAAATCCTGCATTTTCTAAGAGTTCCTACTCCAAATGCTCTATTTTAAATGTAAGAGTTCCATGTCCTGGTCCACACAATAGTGACTGTGCTATTGTAGCTTTTTACATCCTTTTCTTTTTTGGGCCTTTGTAACAGCCCAAGTCTTGGTGCTGTCAACATTTATATAACATCAGAGAGTCTCTAGCTTGGCCACAAATAAAAATCTTTTCTAGTGAGTCCGGTATCACACCAGATCAATTAATTCAGAAGCTTAGGATACAAGAACAAAGCATCATTCAGAGACTCCCCCACCACCACTGCCCAGGTGATTTCCTTGTTTTACCAATATTGAGACCCAGTCCGGAGAGGAATTCTTAAGTCAGCTACTGGAAAAAAATTGTTCTTACCTAAGCAAGTACTCTTCATAGAAGTGTGTAATCTTGTTGTGAATGTCCTAGGTCCCCTCCCTGGCCTTGCAATCCAGAGAGCCAATCCATCTGCATAGGCTTTAAATCAGAATGGACTCACCTTCTATTTGGTCCAGCAGCCAGCCAGGCAGGAGTCTCCTTGCCACCCCCACAAGCAGCCAGGAAAAGGAGGTTTGAACAATAGGTCCCTAGCACAGACTCTCCACAATGCATTCTTTAGAAATCAGAGAAGTGGTTTTACCCCAGCATTTGCCTTCCCTCTGAGCATGGGTAGCATCAACATTTCTTTAGGTGAGGATTGTTTAGGACACTGAAGGATCTAAGCCAAGCCCATAGGTGAAAAGCAGAAGCCCCACCTTGTGAAAGATCATTATCTATGTTGACATCAATGACTCACTGTTCTGGTCTATATGAAGTAAACTTGAGATGGGGTAACAGTTTTCCAGAGTCAAATCTTCCAGATTGTTTCCTGGCCTTGAATCTTGACTCTGCATCCTGAATAAACACTGTCGTAATTATCATGTTATGTCAGTCAGCATGTGGATGTGCACATACCCCAATGATGCTTCCATCACTGAGCGTATTTTTGGAGCTCCTTTTTTTGAAATTACTTTTAGTCAATTTGCTAGGCACCATTAGAAATTCATTTCACTGCCCACAGCAGGACTGCAGGGAGAGGACAAGTTCTATGTGCACCAGGGGAGCCCATCCTTCTCTCTGGACTATTAGCAAGGCCATCACCCCTCCTCCAACAGCCCTATTAGAGCTAGAATTAGAATAGGTATCCTTTCTCTTCCCAAGACTTCTTCAGAATCCATCCCCCCACTTTCCTCAGTCACGGTGAGTTCCATTCTCCTATCATATCCCATATCCCAGGGACCAATCCAGATTCTGAATGCCCCCCAATCTGATTCAGCCCCCACATACAAACTTGCACTTAAACCCTGAGGTCACCCAAATCCCCTGTATTCTCTATATTTTCTTTGATGCTTTCCTCCCCTCTTGCTCTATGTGATACCTGACTTTTCCATGAGAACACAGCTTTTCCAGCACCTGCAGCATCCCTGGGTGAAAGGGGGTGAGAGCGTGTTTGGAGCATGCTGATCAGCTATCCCTGTGAAAATGCCTCATCTTCAGATCAGGTGAGAGACTGTGCCTTCCAGTAATGATGAGATACTAATTTTAGGAACCTCAGCAGAGAAATGAGAGTCCAGGCTTGTAGCTTGTATGCTAAAATAAATGATGAAAGAAGATTTTCAGCATACTAAGTTCCTGGAGACACACCAAGAAATAATAAGAGGAAATCTAAGAGCCACCAAAAGGTTGATCAGAAAGGAGACAGAGACATAAAGAACGAAAGAAAAGAGATGTTTATGGAGGCCCAGAGAGGACAGCAAAGGTCAGGAGCATTGGTCAGAGGCAAAACTGTACTGAGTTTAACTGCAAACACACAAACATACACCAGGAAGCATTCAGTCAGCAAATTCAGAGGAACATTTAGATATTCTGGAAGAGATAAAAAGAAGAAAGAAAGAGGCAAAATGGCAGGGGGGGGAGGCTACACTTAATGACTGTTGAGTTCCATGGCCTCTTATATTCAATGGACCAGTCTACTGCTGAAGGATGACCAAACAGATGAGGGTAAACGGCAGACAAGTTGCAAGGCAGAACTCCTAAAAGCCATGCCAGTACAGTCCCATCTTCATATTAGCGATCACAGAAAAGTCATAAGCAAATGCCATTTTGGTGAACCCCCCTCCTGCGAGCCCCACATTGGAAGTTCTGGGAGCAATGTGGTAGTCTATCAGTTGACGGATGAAGGTAGATGAGCAACAGCATGGTCCCCAGGGAATGGAGAGGTTCCAGGTTCCTGCCTCCATGCAACGAAAGGTGGGGCCAGGCAGGGCGGAGATGGAGAGGAAACTGAAAGGAGGAAGGAAGGAGATGGAGACCTGGAGGAGGCATATGGAGCAGAGAGACATATGAAGAAGCTATCTGTGCTTCTCAGCCTTGAACTTGTATCAGGGACTCGGGGACATGGAAGGAGAAGCTTGAAGTAGACATGGGTGAAACCTGTGGGGAGGCTGACAACAGCCTTTATCTCAACTTGGGTTTTGATTTTGCTCCTTTCCCTCTACAGTTGTGTCGCCCCTTCTGCCCCTTTCCTACGTTCCCCTCCAGAAGGTGTCTTGGGCTTTTGGCAAGCTTTTGGGGTTCAGCAACCCCACTTTGTTTTTTGTTTGTTTGTTTTTATGAGGCTAGGTCTCACTATGTTGCCTGGGGTTGTCTCAATTCTGCAGACTCAAGCGATCCCTAGCCTCAGCCTCCCAGGTAGCTGGGATTACAGGCACCCATCACTGTGCCCAGCTGCTTTTGGAAACCAGGTTTCACTATTTTGCCTGGGGTGGTCTTGAACCTGTGAACTCAAAGTGATTCCTGGCTTTTTGCCTCCCAGTGCTTGGATTATAGGCACATGCCACCACGCCTAGCCCCTCCAGCAACCCCACTTGGGGCCAACCCTATTTGAATGGGCATTTGCCAGTGAGAGGATGAGTAACTTTGGGTGTGTGATTTGGAAACTATGTTCATTTTCTCTTCTCTCTATTCCACACTCATTGTATTCAAGTTCCTTTTCTCTGAAGGTCTTATGCCCTAGAGTATGTTTTGCCTTTAGGTGGAGGATGGCAGTACCTATAAGGAGCAGGCAGGTTTGGGGGTTCCAAGGTGCCCTCAATCTGTGCTGGCAGATTGTCTCAGAATAGTGATGTGAGGTCAACAGAAGGAGTGGTGCCTTTGCTTGTCTCTGTGCTCAGAGCTCGGTAACCTCTGATAACTGCAGTGGCTCCTCCCAAGTTGAGTGCAATGGTAAAAACAAGTTCAATGTTTCTCCTGCACTTGATCTCGCCTGTCAGTCATGGTGCACCACAGCCCAAGCGGAGGCTCAATGTCAGAGCTCCATGGTAGCTTTTTGGTTTGGGGATTTTGGTTGGTTTGTTTTTTTTT